>BMAO01018637.1:0-17746 GCA_019973975.1 Trichonephila clavata | reverse complement strand
TGCCAAATATCCAAAAATGTGAAATTTTTTTATTGCAATAACTTTTGATCTAATTGAAATTTTGAAAAGCGCTACATGTATTCGTGATCAGCGTCGGATTTTAAATAAGAAAATTGAGTTTGGTTTGAATAGGAGTTAGAAATTTTTTCCCTGTTCATGACGTCTCCCATGCCAAATATCCAAAAAATGTGAAATTTTTTTATTGCAATAACTTTTGATCTAATTGAAATTTTGAAAAGCGCTACATGTATTCGTGATCAGCGTCGGATTTTAAATAAGAAAATTGAGTTTGGTTTGAATAGGAGTTAGAAATTTTTTCCCTGTTCATGACGTCTCCCATGCCAAATATCCAAAAAATGTGAAATTTTTTATTGCAATAACTTTTGATCTAATTGAAATTTTGAAAAGCGCTACATGTATTCGTGATCAGCGTCGGATTTTAAATAAGAAAATTGAGTTTGGTTTGAATAGGAGTTAGAAATTTTTTCCCTGTTCATGACGTCTCCCATGCCAAATATCCAAAAAATGTGAAATTTTTTTATTGCAATAACTTTTGATCTAATTGAAATTTTGAAAAGCGCTACATGTATTCGTGATCAGCGTCGGATTTTAAATAAGAAAATTGAGTTTGGTTTGAATAGGAGTTAGAAATTTTTTCCCTGTTCATGACGTCTCCCATGCCAAATATCCAAAAAATGTGAAATTTTTTTATTGCAATAACTTTTGATCTAATTGAAATTTTGAAAAGCGCTACATGTATTCGTGATCAGCGTCGGATTTTAAATAAGAAAATTGAGTTTGGTTTGAATAGGAGTTAGAAATTTTTTCCCTGTTCATGACGTCTCCCATGCCAAATATCCAAAAAATGTGAAATTTTTTTATTGCAATAACTTTTGATCTAATTGAAATTTTGAAAAGCGCTACATGTATTCGTGATCAGCGTCGGATTTTAAATAAGAAAATTGAGTTTGGTTTGAATAGGAGTTAGAAATTTTTTCCCTGTTCATGACGTCTCCCATGCCAAATATCCAAAAAATGTGAAATTTTTTTATTGCAATAACTTTTGATCTAATTGAAATTTTGAAAAGCGCTACATGTATTCGTGATCAGCGTCGGATTTTAAATAAGAAAATTGAGTTTGGTTTGAATAGGAGTTAGAAATTTTTTCCCTGTTCATGACGTCTCCCATGCCAAATATCCAAAAAATGTGAAATTTTTTTATTGCAATAACTTTTGATCTAATTGAAATTTTGAAAAGCGCTACATGTATTCGTGATCAGCGTCGGATTTTAAATAAGAAAATTGAGTTTGGTTTGAATAGGAGTTAGAAATTTTTTCCCTGTTCATGACGTCTCCCATGCCAAATATCCAAAAAATGTGAAATTTTTTTATTGCAATAACTTTTGATCTAATTGAAATTTTGAAAAGCGCTACATGTATTCGTGATCAGCGTCGGATTTTAAATAAGAAAATTGAGTTTGGTTTGAATAGGAGTTAGAAATTTTTTCCCTGTTCATGACGTCTCCCATGCCAAATATCCAAAAAATGTGAAATTTTTTATTGCAATAACTTTTGATCTAATTGAAATTTTGAAAAGCGCTACATGTATTCGTGATCAGCGTCGGATTTTAAATAAGAAAATTGAGTTTGGTTTGAATAGGAGTTAGAAATTTTTTCCCTGTTCATGACGTCTCCCATGCCAAATATCCAAAAAATGTGAAATTTTTTTATTGCAATAACTTTTGATCTAATTGAAATTTTGAAAAGCGCTACATGTATTCGTGATCAGCGTCGGATTTTAAATAAGAAAATTGAGTTTGGTTTGAATAGGAGTTAGAAATTTTTTCCCTGTTCATGACGTCTCCCATGCCAAATATCCAAAAAATGTGAAATTTTTTATTGCAATAACTTTTGATCTAATTGAAATTTTGAAAAGCGCTACATGTATTCGTGATCAGCGTCGGATTTTAAATAAGAAAATTGAGTTTGGTTTGAATAGGAGTTAGAAATTTTTTCCCTGTTCATGACGTCTCCCATGCCAAATATCCAAAAAATGTGAAATTTTTTATTGCAATAACTTTTGATCTAATTGAAATTTTGAAAAGCGCTACATGTATTCGTGATCAGCGTCGGATTTTAAATAAGAAAATTGAGTTTGGTTTGAATAGGAGTTAGAAATTTTTTCCCTGTTCATGACGTCTCCCATGCCAAATATCCAAAAAATGTGAAATTTTTTATTGCAATAACTTTTGATCTAATTGAAATTTTGAAAAGCGCTACATGTATTCGTGATCAGCGTCGGATTTTAAATAAGAAAATTGAGTTTGGTTTGAATAGGAGTTAGAAATTTTTTCCCTGTTCATGACGTCTCCCATGCCAAATATCCAAAAAATGTGAAATTTTTTATTGCAATAACTTTTGATCTAATTGAAATTTTGAAAAGCGCTACATGTATTCGTGATCAGCGTCGGATTTTAAATAAGAAAATTGAGTTTGGTTTGAATAGGAGTTAGAAATTTTTTCCCTGTTCATGACGTCTCCCATGCCAAATATCCAAAAAATGTGAAATTTTTTATTGCAATAACTTTTGATCTAATTGAAATTTTGAAAAGCGCTACATGTATTCGTGATCAGCGTCGGATTTTAAATAAGAAAATTGAGTTTGGTTTGAATAGGAGTTAGAAATTTTTTCCCTGTTCATGACGTCTCCCATGCCAAATATCCAAAAAATGTGAAATTTTTTTATTGCAATAACTTTTGATCTAATTGAAATTTTGAAAAGCGCTACATGTATTCGTGATCAGCGTCGGATTTTAAATAAGAAAATTGAGTTTGGTTTGAATAGGAGTTAGAAATTTTTTCCCTGTTCATGACGTCTCCCATGCCAAATATCCAAAAAATGTGAAATTTTTTATTGCAATAACTTTTGATCTAATTGAAATTTTGAAAAGCGCTACATGTATTCGTGATCAGCGTCGGATTTTAAATAAGAAAATTGAGTTTGGTTTGAATAGGAGTTAGAAATTTTTTCCCTGTTCATGACGTCTCCCATGCCAAATATCCAAAAAATGTGAAATTTTTTTATTGCAATAACTTTTGATCTAATTGAAATTTTGAAAAGCGCTACATGTATTCGTGATCAGCGTCGGATTTTAAATAAGAAAATTGAGTTTGGTTTGAATAGGAGTTAGAAATTTTTTCCCTGTTCATGACGTCTCCCATGCCAAATATCCAAAAAATGTGAAATTTTTTTATTGCAATAACTTTTGATCTAATTGAAATTTTGAAAAGCGCTACATGTATTCGTGATCAGCGTCGGATTTTAAATAAGAAAATTGAGTTTGGTTTGAATAGGAGTTAGAAATTTTTTCCCTGTTCATGACGTCTCCCATGCCAAATATCCAAAAAATGTGAAATTTTTTTATTGCAATAACTTTTGATCTAATTGAAATTTTGAAAAGCGCTACATGTATTCGTGATCAGCGTCGGATTTTAAATAAGAAAATTGAGTTTGGTTTGAATAGGAGTTAGAAATTTTTTCCCTGTTCATGACGTCTCCCATGCCAAATATCCAAAAAATGTGAAATTTTTTATTGCAATAACTTTTGATCTAATTGAAATTTTGAAAAGCGCTACATGTATTCGTGATCAGCGTCGGATTTTAAATAAGAAAATTGAGTTTGGTTTGAATAGGAGTTAGAAATTTTTTCCCTGTTCATGACGTCTCCCATGCCAAATATCCAAAAAATGTGAAATTTTTTATTGCAATAACTTTTGATCTAATTGAAATTTTGAAAAGCGCTACATGTATTCGTGATCAGCGTCGGATTTTAAATAAGAAAATTGAGTTTGGTTTGAATAGGAGTTAGAAATTTTTTCCCTGTTCATGACGTCTCCCATGCCAAATATCCAAAAAATGTGAAATTTTTTATTGCAATAACTTTTGATCTAATTGAAATTTTGAAAAGCGCTACATGTATTCGTGATCAGCGTCGGATTTTAAATAAGAAAATTGAGTTTGGTTTGAATAGGAGTTAGAAATTTTTTCCCTGTTCATGACGTCTCCCATGCCAAATATCCAAAAAATGTGAAATTTTTTATTGCAATAACTTTTGATCTAATTGAAATTTTGAAAAGCGCTACATGTATTCGTGATCAGCGTCGGATTTTAAATAAGAAAATTGAGTTTGGTTTGAATAGGAGTTAGAAATTTTTTCCCTGTTCATGACGTCTCCCATGCCAAATATCCAAAAAATGTGAAATTTTTTTATTGCAATAACTTTTGATCTAATTGAAATTTTGAAAAGCGCTACATGTATTCGTGATCAGCGTCGGATTTTAAATAAGAAAATTGAGTTTGGTTTGAATAGGAGTTAGAAATTTTTTCCCTGTTCATGACGTCTCCCATGCCAAATATCCAAAAAATGTGAAATTTTTTATTGCAATAACTTTTGATCTAATTGAAATTTTGAAAAGCGCTACATGTATTCGTGATCAGCGTCGGATTTTAAATAAGAAAATTGAGTTTGGTTTGAATAGGAGTTAGAAATTTTTTCCCTGTTCATGACGTCTCCCATGCCAAATATCCAAAAAATGTGAAATTTTTTATTGCAATAACTTTTGATCTAATTGAAATTTTGAAAAGCGCTACATGTATTCGTGATCAGCGTCGGATTTTAAATAAGAAAATTGAGTTTGGTTTGAATAGGAGTTAGAAATTTTTTCCCTGTTCATGACGTCTCCCATGCCAAATATCCAAAAAATGTGAAATTTTTTATTGCAATAACTTTTGATCTAATTGAAATTTTGAAAAGCGCTACATGTATTCGTGATCAGCGTCGGATTTTAAATAAGAAAATTGAGTTTGGTTTGAATAGGAGTTAGAAATTTTTTCCCTGTTCATGACGTCTCCCATGCCAAATATCCAAAAAATGTGAAATTTTTTATTGCAATAACTTTTGATCTAATTGAAATTTTGAAAAGCGCTACATGTATTCGTGATCAGCGTCGGATTTTAAATAAGAAAATTGAGTTTGGTTTGAATAGGAGTTAGAAATTTTTTCCCTGTTCATGACGTCTCCCATGCCAAATATCCAAAAAATGTGAAATTTTTTATTGCAATAACTTTTGATCTAATTGAAATTTTGAAAAGCGCTACATGTATTCGTGATCAGCGTCGGATTTTAAATAAGAAAATTGAGTTTGGTTTGAATAGGAGTTAGAAATTTTTTCCCTGTTCATGACGTCTCCCATGCCAAATATCCAAAAAATGTGAAATTTTTTATTGCAATAACTTTTGATCTAATTGAAATTTTGAAAAGCGCTACATGTATTCGTGATCAGCGTCGGATTTTAAATAAGAAAATTGAGTTTGGTTTGAATAGGAGTTAGAAATTTTTTCCCTGTTCATGACGTCTCCCATGCCAAATATCCAAAAAATGTGAAATTTTTTATTGCAATAACTTTTGATCTAATTGAAATTTTGAAAAGCGCTACATGTATTCGTGATCAGCGTCGGATTTTAAATAAGAAAATTGAGTTTGGTTTGAATAGGAGTTAGAAATTTTTTCCCTGTTCATGACGTCTCCCATGCCAAATATCCAAAAAATGTGAAATTTTTTATTGCAATAACTTTTGATCTAATTGAAATTTTGAAAAGCGCTACATGTATTCGTGATCAGCGTCGGATTTTAAATAAGAAAATTGAGTTTGGTTTGAATAGGAGTTAGAAATTTTTTCCCTGTTCATGACGTCTCCCATGCCAAATATCCAAAAAATGTGAAATTTTTTATTGCAATAACTTTTGATCTAATTGAAATTTTGAAAAGCGCTACATGTATTCGTGATCAGCGTCGGATTTTAAATAAGAAAATTGAGTTTGGTTTGAATAGGAGTTAGAAATTTTTTCCCTGTTCATGACGTCTCCCATGCCAAATATCCAAAAAATGTGAAATTTTTTATTGCAATAACTTTTGATCTAATTGAAATTTTGAAAAGCGCTACATGTATTCGTGATCAGCGTCGGATTTTAAATAAGAAAATTGAGTTTGGTTTGAATAGGAGTTAGAAATTTTTTCCCTGTTCATGACGTCTCCCATGCCAAATATCCAAAAAATGTGAAATTTTTTATTGCAATAACTTTTGATCTAATTGAAATTTTGAAAAGCGCTACATGTATTCGTGATCAGCGTCGGATTTTAAATAAGAAAATTGAGTTTGGTTTGAATAGGAGTTAGAAATTTTTTCCCTGTTCATGACGTCTCCCATGCCAAATATCCAAAAAATGTGAAATTTTTTATTGCAATAACTTTTGATCTAATTGAAATTTTGAAAAGCGCTACATGTATTCGTGATCAGCGTCGGATTTTAAATAAGAAAATTGAGTTTGGTTTGAATAGGAGTTAGAAATTTTTTCCCTGTTCATGACGTCTCCCATGCCAAATATCCAAAAAATGTGAAATTTTTTATTGCAATAACTTTTGATCTAATTGAAATTTTGAAAAGCGCTACATGTATTCGTGATCAGCGTCGGATTTTAAATAAGAAAATTGAGTTTGGTTTGAATAGGAGTTAGAAATTTTTTCCCTGTTCATGACGTCTCCCATGCCAAATATCCAAAAAATGTGAAATTTTTTATTGCAATAACTTTTGATCTAATTGAAATTTTGAAAAGCGCTACATGTATTCGTGATCAGCGTCGGATTTTAAATAAGAAAATTGAGTTTGGTTTGAATAGGAGTTAGAAATTTTTTCCCTGTTCATGACGTCTCCCATGCCAAATATCCAAAAAATGTGAAATTTTTTATTGCAATAACTTTTGATCTAATTGAAATTTTGAAAAGCGCTACATGTATTCGTGATCAGCGTCGGATTTTAAATAAGAAAATTGAGTTTGGTTTGAATAGGAGTTAGAAATTTTTTCCCTGTTCATGACGTCTCCCATGCCAAATATCCAAAAAATGTGAAATTTTTTATTGCAATAACTTTTGATCTAATTGAAATTTTGAAAAGCGCTACATGTATTCGTGATCAGCGTCGGATTTTAAATAAGAAAATTGAGTTTGGTTTGAATAGGAGTTAGAAATTTTTTCCCTGTTCATGACGTCTCCCATGCCAAATATCCAAAAAATGTGAAATTTTTTATTGCAATAACTTTTGATCTAATTGAAATTTTGAAAAGCGCTACATGTATTCGTGATCAGCGTCGGATTTTAAATAAGAAAATTGAGTTTGGTTTGAATAGGAGTTAGAAATTTTTTCCCTGTTCATGACGTCTCCCATGCCAAATATCCAAAAAATGTGAAATTTTTTATTGCAATAACTTTTGATCTAATTGAAATTTTGAAAAGCGCTACATGTATTCGTGATCAGCGTCGGATTTTAAATAAGAAAATTGAGTTTGGTTTGAATAGGAGTTAGAAATTTTTTCCCTGTTCATGACGTCTCCCATGCCAAATATCCAAAAAATGTGAAATTTTTTATTGCAATAACTTTTGATCTAATTGAAATTTTGAAAAGCGCTACATGTATTCGTGATCAGCGTCGGATTTTAAATAAGAAAATTGAGTTTGGTTTGAATAGGAGTTAGAAATTTTTTCCCTGTTCATGACGTCTCCCATGCCAAATATCCAAAAAATGTGAAATTTTTTATTGCAATAACTTTTGATCTAATTGAAATTTTGAAAAGCGCTACATGTATTCGTGATCAGCGTCGGATTTTAAATAAGAAAATTGAGTTTGGTTTGAATAGGAGTTAGAAATTTTTTCCCTGTTCATGACGTCTCCCATGCCAAATATCCAAAAAATGTGAAATTTTTTTATTGCAATAACTTTTGATCTAATTGAAATTTTGAAAAGCGCTACATGTATTCGTGATCAGCGTCGGATTTTAAATAAGAAAATTGAGTTTGGTTTGAATAGGAGTTAGAAATTTTTTCCCTGTTCATGACGTCTCCCATGCCAAATATCCAAAAAATGTGAAATTTTTTATTGCAATAACTTTTGATCTAATTGAAATTTTGAAAAGCGCTACATGTATTCGTGATCAGCGTCGGATTTTAAATAAGAAAATTGAGTTTGGTTTGAATAGGAGTTAGAAATTTTTTCCCTGTTCATGACGTCTCCCATGCCAAATATCCAAAAAATGTGAAATTTTTTATTGCAATAACTTTTGATCTAATTGAAATTTTGAAAAGCGCTACATGTATTCGTGATCAGCGTCGGATTTTAAATAAGAAAATTGAGTTTGGTTTGAATAGGAGTTAGAAATTTTTTCCCTGTTCATGACGTCTCCCATGCCAAATATCCAAAAAATGTGAAATTTTTTATTGCAATAACTTTTGATCTAATTGAAATTTTGAAAAGCGCTACATGTATTCGTGATCAGCGTCGGATTTTAAATAAGAAAATTGAGTTTGGTTTGAATAGGAGTTAGAAATTTTTTCCCTGTTCATGACGTCTCCCATGCCAAATATCCAAAAAATGTGAAATTTTTTATTGCAATAACTTTTGATCTAATTGAAATTTTGAAAAGCGCTACATGTATTCGTGATCAGCGTCGGATTTTAAATAAGAAAATTGAGTTTGGTTTGAATAGGAGTTAGAAATTTTTTCCCTGTTCATGACGTCTCCCATGCCAAATATCCAAAAAATGTGAAATTTTTTATTGCAATAACTTTTGATCTAATTGAAATTTTGAAAAGCGCTACATGTATTCGTGATCAGCGTCGGATTTTAAATAAGAAAATTGAGTTTGGTTTGAATAGGAGTTAGAAATTTTTTCCCTGTTCATGACGTCTCCCATGCCAAATATCCAAAAAATGTGAAATTTTTTATTGCAATAACTTTTGATCTAATTGAAATTTTGAAAAGCGCTACATGTATTCGTGATCAGCGTCGGATTTTAAATAAGAAAATTGAGTTTGGTTTGAATAGGAGTTAGAAATTTTTTCCCTGTTCATGACGTCTCCCATGCCAAATATCCAAAAAATGTGAAATTTTTTATTGCAATAACTTTTGATCTAATTGAAATTTTGAAAAGCGCTACATGTATTCGTGATCAGCGTCGGATTTTAAATAAGAAAATTGAGTTTGGTTTGAATAGGAGTTAGAAATTTTTTCCCTGTTCATGACGTCTCCCATGCCAAATATCCAAAAAATGTGAAATTTTTTATTGCAATAACTTTTGATCTAATTGAAATTTTGAAAAGCGCTACATGTATTCGTGATCAGCGTCGGATTTTAAATAAGAAAATTGAGTTTGGTTTGAATAGGAGTTAGAAATTTTTTCCCTGTTCATGACGTCTCCCATGCCAAATATCCAAAAAATGTGAAATTTTTTATTGCAATAACTTTTGATCTAATTGAAATTTTGAAAAGCGCTACATGTATTCGTGATCAGCGTCGGATTTTAAATAAGAAAATTGAGTTTGGTTTGAATAGGAGTTAGAAATTTTTTCCCTGTTCATGACGTCTCCCATGCCAAATATCCAAAAAATGTGAAATTTTTTATTGCAATAACTTTTGATCTAATTGAAATTTTGAAAAGCGCTACATGTATTCGTGATCAGCGTCGGATTTTAAATAAGAAAATTGAGTTTGGTTTGAATAGGAGTTAGAAATTTTTTCCCTGTTCATGACGTCTCCCATGCCAAATATCCAAAAAATGTGAAATTTTTTATTGCAATAACTTTTGATCTAATTGAAATTTTGAAAAGCGCTACATGTATTCGTGATCAGCGTCGGATTTTAAATAAGAAAATTGAGTTTGGTTTGAATAGGAGTTAGAAATTTTTTCCCTGTTCATGACGTCTCCCATGCCAAATATCCAAAAAATGTGAAATTTTTTATTGCAATAACTTTTGATCTAATTGAAATTTTGAAAAGCGCTACATGTATTCGTGATCAGCGTCGGATTTTAAATAAGAAAATTGAGTTTGGTTTGAATAGGAGTTAGAAATTTTTTCCCTGTTCATGACGTCTCCCATGCCAAATATCCAAAAAATGTGAAATTTTTTATTGCAATAACTTTTGATCTAATTGAAATTTTGAAAAGCGCTACATGTATTCGTGATCAGCGTCGGATTTTAAATAAGAAAATTGAGTTTGGTTTGAATAGGAGTTAGAAATTTTTTCCCTGTTCATGACGTCTCCCATGCCAAATATCCAAAAAATGTGAAATTTTTTATTGCAATAACTTTTGATCTAATTGAAATTTTGAAAAGCGCTACATGTATTCGTGATCAGCGTCGGATTTTAAATAAGAAAATTGAGTTTGGTTTGAATAGGAGTTAGAAATTTTTTCCCTGTTCATGACGTCTCCCATGCCAAATATCCAAAAAATGTGAAATTTTTTATTGCAATAACTTTTGATCTAATTGAAATTTTGAAAAGCGCTACATGTATTCGTGATCAGCGTCGGATTTTAAATAAGAAAATTGAGTTTGGTTTGAATAGGAGTTAGAAATTTTTTCCCTGTTCATGACGTCTCCCATGCCAAATATCCAAAAAATGTGAAATTTTTTATTGCAATAACTTTTGATCTAATTGAAATTTTGAAAAGCGCTACATGTATTCGTGATCAGCGTCGGATTTTAAATAAGAAAATTGAGTTTGGTTTGAATAGGAGTTAGAAATTTTTTCCCTGTTCATGACGTCTCCCATGCCAAATATCCAAAAAATGTGAAATTTTTTATTGCAATAACTTTTGATCTAATTGAAATTTTGAAAAGCGCTACATGTATTCGTGATCAGCGTCGGATTTTAAATAAGAAAATTGAGTTTGGTTTGAATAGGAGTTAGAAATTTTTTCCCTGTTCATGACGTCTCCCATGCCAAATATCCAAAAAATGTGAAATTTTTTATTGCAATAACTTTTGATCTAATTGAAATTTTGAAAAGCGCTACATGTATTCGTGATCAGCGTCGGATTTTAAATAAGAAAATTGAGTTTGGTTTGAATAGGAGTTAGAAATTTTTTCCCTGTTCATGACGTCTCCCATGCCAAATATCCAAAAAATGTGAAATTTTTTATTGCAATAACTTTTGATCTAATTGAAATTTTGAAAAGCGCTACATGTATTCGTGATCAGCGTCGGATTTTAAATAAGAAAATTGAGTTTGGTTTGAATAGGAGTTAGAAATTTTTTCCCTGTTCATGACGTCTCCCATGCCAAATATCCAAAAAATGTGAAATTTTTTATTGCAATAACTTTTGATCTAATTGAAATTTTGAAAAGCGCTACATGTATTCGTGATCAGCGTCGGATTTTAAATAAGAAAATTGAGTTTGGTTTGAATAGGAGTTAGAAATTTTTTCCCTGTTCATGACGTCTCCCATGCCAAATATCCAAAAAATGTGAAATTTTTTATTGCAATAACTTTTGATCTAATTGAAATTTTGAAAAGCGCTACATGTATTCGTGATCAGCGTCGGATTTTAAATAAGAAAATTGAGTTTGGTTTGAATAGGAGTTAGAAATTTTTTCCCTGTTCATGACGTCTCCCATGCCAAATATCCAAAAAATGTGAAATTTTTTATTGCAATAACTTTTGATCTAATTGAAATTTTGAAAAGCGCTACATGTATTCGTGATCAGCGTCGGATTTTAAATAAGAAAATTGAGTTTGGTTTGAATAGGAGTTAGAAATTTTTTCCCTGTTCATGACGTCTCCCATGCCAAATATCCAAAAAATGTGAAATTTTTTATTGCAATAACTTTTGATCTAATTGAAATTTTGAAAAGCGCTACATGTATTCGTGATCAGCGTCGGATTTTAAATAAGAAAATTGAGTTTGGTTTGAATAGGAGTTAGAAATTTTTTCCCTGTTCATGACGTCTCCCATGCCAAATATCCAAAAAATGTGAAATTTTTTATTGCAATAACTTTTGATCTAATTGAAATTTTGAAAAGCGCTACATGTATTCGTGATCAGCGTCGGATTTTAAATAAGAAAATTGAGTTTGGTTTGAATAGGAGTTAGAAATTTTTTCCCTGTTCATGACGTCTCCCATGCCAAATATCCAAAAAATGTGAAATTTTTTATTGCAATAACTTTTGATCTAATTGAAATTTTGAAAAGCGCTACATGTATTCGTGATCAGCGTCGGATTTTAAATAAGAAAATTGAGTTTGGTTTGAATAGGAGTTAGAAATTTTTTCCCTGTTCATGACGTCTCCCATGCCAAATATCCAAAAAATGTGAAATTTTTTATTGCAATAACTTTTGATCTAATTGAAATTTTGAAAAGCGCTACATGTATTCGTGATCAGCGTCGGATTTTAAATAAGAAAATTGAGTTTGGTTTGAATAGGAGTTAGAAATTTTTTCCCTGTTCATGACGTCTCCCATGCCAAATATCCAAAAAATGTGAAATTTTTTATTGCAATAACTTTTGATCTAATTGAAATTTTGAAAAGCGCTACATGTATTCGTGATCAGCGTCGGATTTTAAATAAGAAAATTGAGTTTGGTTTGAATAGGAGTTAGAAATTTTTTCCCTGTTCATGACGTCTCCCATGCCAAATATCCAAAAAATGTGAAATTTTTTATTGCAATAACTTTTGATCTAATTGAAATTTTGAAAAGCGCTACATGTATTCGTGATCAGCGTCGGATTTTAAATAAGAAAATTGAGTTTGGTTTGAATAGGAGTTAGAAATTTTTTCCCTGTTCATGACGTCTCCCATGCCAAATATCCAAAAAATGTGAAATTTTTTATTGCAATAACTTTTGATCTAATTGAAATTTTGAAAAGCGCTACATGTATTCGTGATCAGCGTCGGATTTTAAATAAGAAAATTGAGTTTGGTTTGAATAGGAGTTAGAAATTTTTTCCCTGTTCATGACGTCTCCCATGCCAAATATCCAAAAAATGTGAAATTTTTTATTGCAATAACTTTTGATCTAATTGAAATTTTGAAAAGCGCTACATGTATTCGTGATCAGCGTCGGATTTTAAATAAGAAAATTGAGTTTGGTTTGAATAGGAGTTAGAAATTTTTTCCCTGTTCATGACGTCTCCCATGCCAAATATCCAAAAAATGTGAAATTTTTTATTGCAATAACTTTTGATCTAATTGAAATTTTGAAAAGCGCTACATGTATTCGTGATCAGCGTCGGATTTTAAATAAGAAAATTGAGTTTGGTTTGAATAGGAGTTAGAAATTTTTTCCCTGTTCATGACGTCTCCCATGCCAAATATCCAAAAAATGTGAAATTTTTTATTGCAATAACTTTTGATCTAATTGAAATTTTGAAAAGCGCTACATGTATTCGTGATCAGCGTCGGATTTTAAATAAGAAAATTGAGTTTGGTTTGAATAGGAGTTAGAAATTTTTTCCCTGTTCATGACGTCTCCCATGCCAAATATCCAAAAAATGTGAAATTTTTTATTGCAATAACTTTTGATCTAATTGAAATTTTGAAAAGCGCTACATGTATTCGTGATCAGCGTCGGATTTTAAATAAGAAAATTGAGTTTGGTTTGAATAGGAGTTAGAAATTTTTTCCCTGTTCATGACGTCTCCCATGCCAAATATCCAAAAAATGTGAAATTTTTTATTGCAATAACTTTTGATCTAATTGAAATTTTGAAAAGCGCTACATGTATTCGTGATCAGCGTCGGATTTTAAATAAGAAAATTGAGTTTGGTTTGAATAGGAGTTAGAAATTTTTTCCCTGTTCATGACGTCTCCCATGCCAAATATCCAAAAAATGTGAAATTTTTTATTGCAATAACTTTTGATCTAATTGAAATTTTGAAAAGCGCTACATGTATTCGTGATCAGCGTCGGATTTTAAATAAGAAAATTGAGTTTGGTTTGAATAGGAGTTAGAAATTTTTTCCCTGTTCATGACGTCTCCCATGCCAAATATCCAAAAAATGTGAAATTTTTTATTGCAATAACTTTTGATCTAATTGAAATTTTGAAAAGCGCTACATGTATTCGTGATCAGCGTCGGATTTTAAATAAGAAAATTGAGTTTGGTTTGAATAGGAGTTAGAAATTTTTTCCCTGTTCATGACGTCTCCCATGCCAAATATCCAAAAAATGTGAAATTTTTTATTGCAATAACTTTTGATCTAATTGAAATTTTGAAAAGCGCTACATGTATTCGTGATCAGCGTCGGATTTTAAATAAGAAAATTGAGTTTGGTTTGAATAGGAGTTAGAAATTTTTTCCCTGTTCATGACGTCTCCCATGCCAAATATCCAAAAAATGTGAAATTTTTTATTGCAATAACTTTTGATCTAATTGAAATTTTGAAAAGCGCTACATGTATTCGTGATCAGCGTCGGATTTTAAATAAGAAAATTGAGTTTGGTTTGAATAGGAGTTAGAAATTTTTTCCCTGTTCATGACGTCTCCCATGCCAAATATCCAAAAAATGTGAAATTTTTTATTGCAATAACTTTTGATCTAATTGAAATTTTGAAAAGCGCTACATGTATTCGTGATCAGCGTCGGATTTTAAATAAGAAAATTGAGTTTGGTTTGAATAGGAGTTAGAAATTTTTTCCCTGTTCATGACGTCTCCCATGCCAAATATCCAAAAAATGTGAAATTTTTTATTGCAATAACTTTTGATCTAATTGAAATTTTGAAAAGCGCTACATGTATTCGTGATCAGCGTCGGATTTTAAATAAGAAAATTGAGTTTGGTTTGAATAGGAGTTAGAAATTTTTTCCCTGTTCATGACGTCTCCCATGCCAAATATCCAAAAAATGTGAAATTTTTTATTGCAATAACTTTTGATCTAATTGAAATTTTGAAAAGCGCTACATGTATTCGTGATCAGCGTCGGATTTTAAATAAGAAAATTGAGTTTGGTTTGAATAGGAGTTAGAAATTTTTTCCCTGTTCATGACGTCTCCCATGCCAAATATCCAAAAAATGTGAAATTTTTTATTGCAATAACTTTTGATCTAATTGAAATTTTGAAAAGCGCTACATGTATTCGTGATCAGCGTCGGATTTTAAATAAGAAAATTGAGTTTGGTTTGAATAGGAGTTAGAAATTTTTTCCCTGTTCATGACGTCTCCCATGCCAAATATCCAAAAAATGTGAAATTTTTTATTGCAATAACTTTTGATCTAATTGAAATTTTGAAAAGCGCTACATGTATTCGTGATCAGCGTCGGATTTTAAATAAGAAAATTGAGTTTGGTTTGAATAGGAGTTAGAAATTTTTTCCCTGTTCATGACGTCTCCCATGCCAAATATCCAAAAAATGTGAAATTTTTTATTGCAATAACTTTTGATCTAATTGAAATTTTGAAAAGCGCTACATGTATTCGTGATCAGCGTCGGATTTTAAATAAGAAAATTGAGTTTGGTTTGAATAGGAGTTAGAAATTTTTTCCCTGTTCATGACGTCTCCCATGCCAAATATCCAAAAAATGTGAAATTTTTTATTGCAATAACTTTTGATCTAATTGAAATTTTGAAAAGCGCTACATGTATTCGTGATCAGCGTCGGATTTTAAATAAGAAAATTGAGTTTGGTTTGAATAGGAGTTAGAAATTTTTTCCCTGTTCATGACGTCTCCCATGCCAAATATCCAAAAAATGTGAAATTTTTTATTGCAATAACTTTTGATCTAATTGAAATTTTGAAAAGCGCTACATGTATTCGTGATCAGCGTCGGATTTTAAATAAGAAAATTGAGTTTGGTTTGAATAGGAGTTAGAAATTTTTTCCCTGTTCATGACGTCTCCCATGCCAAATATCCAAAAAATGTGAAATTTTTTATTGCAATAACTTTTGATCTAATTGAAATTTTGAAAAGCGCTACATGTATTCGTGATCAGCGTCGGATTTTAAATAAGAAAATTGAGTTTGGTTTGAATAGGAGTTAGAAATTTTTTCCCTGTTCATGACGTCTCCCATGCCAAATATCCAAAAAATGTGAAATTTTTTATTGCAATAACTTTTGATCTAATTGAAATTTTGAAAAGCGCTACATGTATTCGTGATCAGCGTCGGATTTTAAATAAGAAAATTGAGTTTGGTTTGAATAGGAGTTAGAAATTTTTTCCCTGTTCATGACGTCTCCCCTGCCAAATATCCAAAAAATGTGAAATTTTTTATTGCAATAACTTTTGATCTAATTGAAATTTTGAAAAGCGCTACATGTATTCGTGATCAGCGTCGGATTTTAAATAAGAAAATTGAGTTTGGTTTGAATAGGAGTTAGAAATTTTTTCCCTGTTCATGACGTCTCCCTGCCAAATATCCAAAAAATGTGAAATTTTTTATTGCAATAACTTTTGATCTAATTGAAATTTTGAAAAGCGCTACATGTATTCGTGATCAGCGTCGGATTTTAAATAAGAAAATTGAGTTTGGTTTGAATAGGAGTTAGAAATTTTTTCCCTGTTCATGACGTCTCCCATGCCAAATATCCAAAAAATGTGAAATTTTTTATTGCAATAACTTTTGATCTAATTGAAATTTTGAAAAGCGCTACATGTATTCGTGATCAGCGTCGGATTTTAAATAAGAAAATTGAGTTTGGTTTGAATAGGAGTTAGAAATTTTTTCCCTGTTCATGACGTCTCCCATGCCAAATATCCAAAAAATGTGAAATTTTTTATTGCAATAACTTTTGATCTAATTGAAATTTTGAAAAGCGCTACATGTATTCGTGATCAGCGTCGGATTTTAAATAAGAAAATTGAGTTTGGTTTGAATAGGAGTTAGAAATTTTTTCCCTGTTCATGACGTCTCCCATGCCAAATATCCAAAAAATGTGAAATTTTTTATTGCAATAACTTTTGATCTAATTGAAATTTTGAAAAGCGCTACATGTATTCGTGATCAGCGTCGGATTTTAAATAAGAAAATTGAGTTTGGTTTGAATAGGAGTTAGAAATTTTTTCCCTGTTCATGACGTCTCCCTGCCAAATATCCAAAAAATGTGAAATTTTTTATTGCAATAACTTTTGATCTAATTGAAATTTTGAAAAGCGCTACATGTATTCGTGATCAGCGTCGGATTTTAAATAAGAAAATTGAGTTTGGTTTGAATAGGAGTTAGAAATTTTTTCCCTGTTCATGACGTCTCCCATGCCAAATATCCAAAAAATGTGAAATTTTTTATTGCAATAACTTTTGATCTAATTGAAATTTTGAAAAGCGCTACATGTATTCGTGATCAGCGTCGGATTTTAAATAAGAAAATTGAGTTTGGTTTGAATAGGAGTTAGAAATTTTTTCCCTGTTCATGACGTCTCCCATGCCAAATATCCAAAAAATGTGAAATTTTTTATTGCAATAACTTTTGATCTAATTGAAATTTTGAAAAGCGCTACATGTATTCGTGATCAGCGTCGGATTTTAAATAAGAAAATTGAGTTTGGTTTGAATAGGAGTTAGAAATTTTTTCCCTGTTCATGACGTCTCCCTGCCAAATATCCAAAAAATGTGAAATTTTTTATTGCAATAACTTTTGATCTAATTGAAATTTTGAAAAGCGCTACATGTATTCGTGATCAGCGTCGGATTTTAAATAAGAAAATTGAGTTTGGTTTGAATAGGAGTTAGAAATTTTTTCCCTGTTCATGACGTCTCCCTGCCAAATATCCAAAAAATGTGAAATTTTTTATTGCAATAACTTTTGATCTAATTGAAATTTTGAAAAGCGCTACATGTATTCGTGATCAGCGTCGGATTTTAAATAAGAAAATTGAGTTGGTTTGAATAGGAGTTAGAAATTTTTTCCCTGTTCATGAC
>BMAO01018636.1:0-61645 GCA_019973975.1 Trichonephila clavata | reverse complement strand
TCATTGTTGGGCAGGGACCCTCTTCGTTGGAATGAAAGAAGGAAGTTCTGACAATTTGTTTCCCAAGATGAACGGTCAAGTGACCTTGAGATACGGTTGAGGAGGTGGGGAAACACAACATGGATAGCTGTTATTTCAGGAGAGGCGATTGGAATCTATTTTGGGACTGAAAAAAAGGGGTTATTGTGGGGTGTATACTTTCTTAGTGAGTGAAACATTTGTAGAATTGTCATTTCAACCAGACTGAAAGCTCTTAAAGCTAATTTCTGCAGGGAGTGTCAATGGATGCTTGCAGGGCCCTAAAATAATCAAGAATTAAAAAAAATATACTCTTGCATATGAAAACTTTACCAATACTCCTATTGATGTCAATATGGCGAGATGTAAAATTTATCGTAAACATTATTATTATGGATATCTAAAATTCGACAATCTTCAAAATAATTCTTGATGTTACGAAAGTTTAGTTTTTGTTATTCGATTTGGGAAGCTCCAAGAATCCCTACCTCAACTGGACTTTTTAGAAGGTATAATTTAGAAGTGGACTTATATTAATAAAGTAGCGAAATTTTTATGAAGAAGCCTGGTGTTATTTCAATAGTAACTCTAAAAATAATGTGAATGTTTCAAAAAATCTTAATTCAGGCTCTGTAAAGAAAATCCTAACTATATATACATAGAAAAAATATTACATAGAAGTATTTTCAATGAAAAGTTTTGAATGTAATTTTTCTTCATGTTTTTGCTATAAAATTACATTTAAACAGTTTTAATGTAATGGAATATAATGGAAAATTTTAATCGAATTGTTAAGTAATTACTACTCTGTGCTAATGGATCACATAAGCAGAATAAAAAATTCGTAAAACAGAGAATTATGCACAGATCTCAAAAATAAGTTATTTTTGTATTTGGAAAGGAAGTCCTTTCCGAAATTAAAGCAGCTACGTACAAATGGACTGCACTCTTAAAATTTCCCATTAGTTAAAAAAATTCAATCAATATTAGATATGTAAATTTTGAAGATAAAGATTAACTATAAATGAAAATTTTTACAGGGTTTATCAAAGTAATTTATGTGCCTGGAGCAGGATTAGCAAAAGAGATAGAGAGAGATTAGTGTCGCTCTATAAAGCAACAAGAGGGCTATTGATCACAAACCTCGTAATGTTCAACCTCGGTCGAGTAACGAGAATGACACCTGAGCTGGCATCCCTCTTTCCTAACTACCACATAATTGGGAGGAAATGGCCTCATCTACACGGAGGGTCTTTTGTGGCAACAGGATTTGAGCCCATGACAGTCCAGACATGAACTCGTGACCATAACCACTAAGCTACTGCGCCCACCAGGAATAGCAAAAATTCTATTGAAAAGGTTAAGGGAGTCTGATAACCAATCAGTTTTTAATATATTTGAAGTTTTCTGAGAGTTGACAATCTCAATATTCGACAGTTTAGAGAGAGTGATTAGTTTAGCAATCATTTTAAAGCATTTTTCCATTCTTAAAAGTTTAATTAAAAACTGGAAGGAGGTACCACCCCCTCCCTTATCTGCCTAATGGCGGACCAACTCCATTGTACAAATTATGCAACTCTATCACAGCTCAAATTGTAAAACTGTAATTTCCTTGTATTATGTAGTTTTTCTTCATAATTGGCTGTAAAATTTGTAACACATCGTCACGTTTAACTATTTTTGCACGTTCATGCAAAGCCTCCCTATCATAAATGTAAATTTGTCCAAACTGTGAGTTTGCTCCATTCTGTAAAAAAGATGTAGTTTCTTTTGTTAACTTCACCTTAAAAAAAAACCTTGAAATAAATTTCTTACAGCATCATGAAATTTTTTTTGTATATAAAGAGAGAGATATTTGGGAGAATAATCGTTCGTTCAGTGAAATGGCTATTAACTCTTACTTTTACTACTAAAATCGTTTCTGTTCAGTTATGTTTCGAGGTTTTTAATTTTTAAAGAGCAATATTTGTGTTTTTACACATAGTTAAAAACCTTAGAAGCTTTTTTGCTTTCATTAATTTTTTCCTATTGAGAAATTGCCGGGCTCAAAACATTCTTGTGTTACTAAAAGACAATATTTGGAAGAGGTGGAATACTACTGAAAATTATATGACTTAAAATCAGCCTTTTTTCAGCTGATACTACAATGAGACTTTATTGAGTTCAAGTATTCCGTATACACAAATATAACTGAATTTATCTATGATATTACAAAATGTATTATAACACTATAGTAAAATAATTTCAAGTCATGTAATAAAAATCAAACTTTTTAAATTGCACCGACTTAAAACTGAGAAAAAATTAGATGTTATACGTACAAACCTGGTTTCTAATTTCAGTTTGTATCATTATTATTTTTATAAGTGTTTCAAAACTTTTTTGAAAGCATCATGATAAGATTAGGCTGAGTAATCTCTGTCATCGTATATATATAATAAATGCTATCAATTTTATGTAAAACATATTTTAAATATAAAAAAAATATATCCTCATATAACATATTTAATTAAAGTTGTGTTTTGATACAGTGTACATAATTTGGATAAAAACATTTTTTTTAATTAGATCTTTAGAGGCATTATTAATTTTTGTTTTATGCCTTTAGAAACTAACTGTGTTTTTCTCAGACTTTTCAATTTTGAGGATATATTTCTCCCAAGGATTTTTCTGTTCAAGATAATATTGAAAAATTTTTGTAGAATTTTTATATATATATGTTCTTTAAAAGTTAGTATGGATTTCGGTCTGAGAGCACTAGTTATTTTTTCTAAAAATCTTAAAATAATAGTTTTAAAAAATTTGATACTTTTTCCATAGCTGTAAAAATAATTATTAAAATTCAACAAGGAATTTTTAGTAGGGAATATTAGTTTGAAATGTTCAAATCCATACTAACTTTTGTTCTCAATAATCTTAAGAAACAGAAATCACTGAGAATAACTAAAAAAACTTTAAAAATTGAGTATTTTACAAGAAAAAGTTGTAATTTTTAAAATTAAGACCGGTAAAAATTTTTTTATTTGAAGAATAAATTTAATAATATAATCTAAAAAGAAAACACAAATTACTTTCAATATTACTGTCTTTAAAACGGGCACTGTGTAGCCTTAACATCACTACTCAAACTAGTAACATATTTAAAGCAATCCGTTATTTTTTCAAGAGCGTACCATGCCCAACCATAGATATAAAGATCAAGGAGAAAAAAAAACGGAATTTAAAAATTGCTACAAAACACACACATATATATATATATATATACTAACCGTTACCCGCCCACTTCGCTGGTATTTCATGACGTTTTATAAATATATACTGTTTATATATATATATGCCTGTAACTCTTGATATAAAAAGAACAGGACTTCTAATTTGTATTTTCTAAAAATTTTAAAAATTGAAGTATAGAAGGATGTTTGTACCTTCGTACCCTATAACCAAGTGGATTTCCGCGTAACCAATTTTTGGTGGAACTCTACTCCATAAAGTAAGCATGCAAGACAAATTTTAAGTCTAAGTCTAATAGAGTAAAAACGAAGTTTTTATTATCAATTCCTACCGTAATTCCGTTGAGAAACGTTCTCCAATATAACTGTTCTTAGCGGATTTCAATTTAACAAATGGAAAATGCAAACCAAATTCCACTATTATAGACCTTGTATTTCGAAAAAAAAGGAAATAGTCTGTGTCAATACACTTCAGTAACCCCATGCTCCCCCAGGAGTTGATTTCCTAAAATACATTCTTAGTAGATCCCTATTCAACAAAAGAAACATGCTTAACCAATTTCAAGTATGTGGGTCTAACAATTCAAAAACGGGATTTTTCCCCCATAATTCCCCGTGACCTCTCGCAACCCTCCTTGGGGTTTATTTTCGTTTTAATGGAACTCTGTTCCATGAAAGGAACATGCCCACCAATTTTCAAGCAGGTAGGTATAATAGTTTAAAAAACGGAAATATTTATATCCATTACACCCTTAATCCCCCGAAATGAAACTTGTGGTTAATTTTCACGAAATCCATTTTGTAGCGGTTCTCTACTCTGCGAAAGGAATCTTTTACCAAATTTCAAGACTGTACGTCTAATAGTTTAAAAACCAATTTTCATATCTGTAGGTTGAATAGTTCCGGAGATATCGTGATTAGTCAGTCAGTCAGTGAGTCGCTTTTCTCCTTTATATATATAGATAGATATATAACCCAAATTTGCTGGTCTTAATTCAGTAACAGCTTTAGAAATCATAATAGGTATCCTTTTTAGTCCATTGACTTTGTTGGTTTCTTCCATTTTTATTACACTATATATATATATATATTCATATATACACGTATATATATATATATATATATATATTCACATATACACGTATATATATATATCGTCTCCCTCCACTACTTCTCTCTACAAAAATAAAACTTCGGAAATTATATTTTTCCTCAAGTCCCAACTGAAGATATACTAAATTTTTCTTCAAAAAATTTAAAATCCCTTCCCTCTTCTTAGCCCGATGGACTTTATTTTTGATATCCAAGACAACAATCATAAACATGCTCGTGAATTCACTGAAGAACTTCCTCTGTAAATCATGAGTCTTATTAAGATAATTTCATGAAAAAATTGATAGCAACATCAGATTTCAAAAGCGCACAACTGTTCTCCTTACCGCTCCTCTGGGGAATTTAAGCATCGCAATCCTGTCACTAGAAAAGAAAATCAAAGCAGTAAAAATTCAAAATAAAAGAGCCGATCACAAAAATGCACCGATTTTATCTCCGCTTATAATCGGCCACACTAAAGATAACATTATGAGAGTACAAACGCAGACTATATACAATAAATATTCTGAAAACGTTGCACGTAGGAAATAAAAAAAGGAATCTTAGCTTGAAAATTAATTCAATGAATATAATAATTTAATTGAAGGCTGTGAAATTTGTGTCACATTTTCATGAGTATTGAAAACACTGGCGGAGCTGGTCCTGAGTGGACCCTGTATCATCCTTGAGGGCACTCTCTAAGGCCACCCCTGCGATTTTTTTGCTTACACGTTTGGGTGCCCGCCCTCAAAGCTTGGGGCCCCGTATCATTGATATGCGGTAACTATGCCCCTGATTGGAAATAGCATTAATTTGTAAAACAAGAAATGGAATGCTATTAAAAAAGGACTGACAAAAAAGTGCTCTAGTTAATATTTTCTAAGAAAAATGACATTTTCTTTTTAAAGATTCAAATCGAAACTTTATTTCCATAATAAGCATCCTTCTATGACAATTTCAAATACAATTTGTATCTAAGAGATATGAACAGAAAGAAACTTATTAAAATGTCGCATATTTCTATCAAACAAAGAGAATTAGATCGATAAATAAATAAAGGTAACAAAGATAAATAAAACAAATATATCCCCTAAAACTCGGGGAAAAAATACTTTTTCTAAATTTCAAATAAAGATCTATCAAATTCTTCGTCGAAAAATTAAAACCCCCACCCAGATTTCGTTCCCCTTCTTAATCTTATGGGCATTGTTTATGATACCTAAGACAATGTAGATGTATTTGTCAAGAGACAATTTGAACGTTTTTTTTCCTAAAAATCCGGAGCCTTATAACGATGATTTTATAGAAAAGTTGAAATTAATTACATGATTTCTAAACTACAATACCAATTTCCACAAAAAGGGATAAATGTCATCCGAAACTAGGAAACAGTAAATAGAATTACCTCAAAAATGTTGTACTCTCAAAGGTCTACCCTGAAATATAATAATTCATGTGACAAAATATCAAGTGCATTACACTCAATTATTTTCCATATGAATGGGAAAAACTCACATAATAATTATACCCAAATTAAGCCAATATATCCTGTGTTTTCCGACAAATCTAGACTGATTAGCCTCATCATTTCTGCAGAAAAATGTATTTTTGAGTAGATTCCAGAACTATATATACTTAGAAGTGCAATGCACATTTTGATACCTATCCACTAGCACGGCTTTAAAAAAAAAAATGTCTTCGCACCCAATTTTGTGCGGCAGTGACAGAACCTTATTCAAACGTTGAAACTATTTGTAGAAAACTCTTTCCTCACCCCCCTCCTCGTTTGCTGACACATTTTTCCTCTCTTCGATCTGGTTCTTCAAAGAGCGCATGCGCTCTCATACCGACTACATCTGTCAATCATCTAAACCACACCCCGTTGCTATAGTAACGATAGGTTTCCAGAAAACAAAAGTTATCTTTATGACGTCATCCGAGTTGCAAACAACGCCATCTGTTGGATAAAGCAGATTTGTGAAATTTCGAAAACGCTCTTAAAAATATTATAATTCCCCTTCTGGGCCCCCCAGTGCCAGAATCTTGATGGATTCCATTTATAAATTCAACGTGCAATAAAAAGATCTTGAACTAATATTGCAACCCGGATGATTTCCTCGTATTTGAGTCGTGTAACAGCTCTAGCTATCTTTTCTCCTTCCTTGTTTTTTTTTTTTTTTTTGCTCAAATTTTATTTTGAACAAATGAATACTATTCAGATCAAACAAGTTTGTTTTCAGTTCATAGCCGTGCTTAATTACTCTTGGGTACATTTTACAATGATGGAAAAAAAATCCCAACACCAAGGAAAAAATTTTGTCGACTAATAAAACTTCAGCAATAAAAATTGGCTGCCTATACAAATGTATTGGTAACATATTTAATTGATTAAAGTTTCAAGATCACAAGTTTATGTACACGCGAGTAGAGCCATTTCAAACGTGAAATGATGATACATTAAAAACCGGTGTAACCACCACAATTTTAAATGCAAGCATGCAAACGTGCATGTCATGTGTCGTACTGGAACCGGAGATCAGTTTGTGCGATAGAATTGCATACATGTTGCTCTTGGTAGGAAAATATAAGGTTGTTTAATTCTGGTTGTGGATGAAGCTGACATTACCGTTTAATGATATACCATTCGTGCTCGATTGGAGAAAGATATGGTGATCTAGCAGGCCAACGTAACACGTTGACACCATATATAGACTGCTGGATTACAACAGGGATGAGGGAGAACGTTATCCCAGTTGGAAAACACCCCTTGGATGATGTTTATAAATCGCAGTGCAACAGTTTTAATCGCCAGACAGACGGATTAGTTTGCAGTTAGGGTGTATGAATTAACCTCGAGAGTGTTCCCTCAATCAAAGAAAATTGCTCACTCCAGACCATAGCTGTAGGCACCGACCCAGCGTGTGTATCTAGGTGAAAGAAAGATTGTTTGCAGGCGCTGACACGGCCTTCTTTTAATCAATATGCAGCCATCACTGCAGTGGCGTAACGTACACTCCTCAACTCTCGCATCGTGGAGTTATGCCTGGATTCTAGGGCCCCATAGCCTGACTTTGCAGGGGTGCCCTAATATTCTCCGTTACGCCACTGCATCTCTGGCACCAAGATAGAAACAGCTTTGATCGGAGAACACAACACATCGCCCCTCGCTCTACGATTATCTCTAGCGTGACATCACTGAAGTCACAGATGTCAATGATTTAGAGCTAATAGTATGAACGGTACAGGGCGTCTGGTTGGGCAGCTATTTCTTAAACGATTGAATTGTTACAGTTAACTGTGCGACTCTGGTGGCAGAAAAAACTGTAATTTCTGCTGTAGGTGCACTACGTTCCCCAACCATGTGGTGAATACTGTGATCTTCTGTGTCAGTGCTGACCAGTACAAGATTGAGCTATAGCTTTCTTGAGGTAGTGCCTTCTCTGGATCACTGCTTCTAAAAATATAGCATAGTGGATACATTCCTTCCAAGTCTTTCTGTAACATTGTGGAAAGAAAATCTACTTTTTAGCTTTACTATACAACCTCGTGTTCAAACTCAGAGAGCTGTTGATAATGGTTTAGTCGTCGTCTTAAAGTCATTTTGGACTAACATCAATTCACTACGTCAAATCTCAACGATAAATAACACTCATAAATTTTATTGTGCGTATTTAAAGTACACTTGATTCACATCCTCCATGTGGTGCAACTAGTGCCACAGTTATGCGCATAGCGAAAAATTGAAATCAAACTTATCTTTCAGATGTATAAACACGCCTACCAAATTTCGTTGACACAGCACAAACGTTTCTTTGAGAAGGGATTTTTATTTCCTTTAGTGTATTTTACTAATGAAATTAAATGAAGTTACACGATAAAAGATATTTCTAGTTCAAAAAGCAAACTATTTCAAATTAGTTGAATTTAGGCCTTAATAGCAAGATAAAAGCTGTCCTGGTTGAAATCTGTGATACGAATGAGGAAAAAAAGACCACAGTACTAGAGAAGATTAAAAACACAGATAGAAAAATATGAAACTTCCCTAATGACCATGATTGGG
The DNA here is from genome assembly GCA_019973975.1 of Trichonephila clavata. Taxonomy (NCBI): domain Eukaryota; kingdom Metazoa; phylum Arthropoda; class Arachnida; order Araneae; family Nephilidae; genus Trichonephila; species Trichonephila clavata. The sequence continues at coordinate 53,245 of BMAO01018636.1, read as the reverse complement.
AATACCATACTGCAGAGAATAAATGCTATTAGTAAATCACTGCAATAAGTTGACTGTGAATATATATATATATAATTTAAAGGATCTCTAGCTTACTAAAATCTCTAGAAAATTATATTCAAAATTTCAGAAATGAATCTGGAAAAATAGAGAAGGAGCAATTAATTTACCAGGGCTCTCGTTTGAAGAAGAAGCTGGACAAGCTCGCAGGCAGTAAAAGGAAAAAAAAAAAAATTTTTTTTTTGGTGAAAGTAAAGAAGTTGATTACGAATTTTTGAAAGAAGGGAAAATTTCCTAGTGAATTCATTTTATGCCATATGCGATAGGACAAGAGCAAAACTATCCTGAAGAGCTGAGATGTATCAAATTGTTATAGAATACTTGATTGTATTTTTGACGAGAGATTATAACCTGAAATATTAAAAAGAAAGCTACACAAACATTCAAGGAAACTTACAAAGACGATATTGAATCTTTTAATTTTGACGATATGAATTGGGACAAGAAAAAAAAAAAAAAGAAAGATGTAATGAATAGCTCCACTAGAAATTTATCGAGTTTCACGAGAAATCCTAGAGTAGAAATATCTTTGAAAATACTTTTAACAATACCGTTATCGAATTGCATCAGGTGAAAGATTTTTCAGTTTTAAAACATGTTAAAAATAATTTAAGAAGTACTATGGGAGAAAAGACAAATTGAACATGGTCATATTATATACAGAGCATAACGTTTTAGACAAAACACATATGGCAAAAATAATTGATGAATTTGCTAAAGAGAAATCAAGTAAGCAAAACTGTAAGCTCTTCAGTAAGATTTTTAATTTTCTTATAATACAGTTAAGATTTTTCTTTAGCCATTGAGTTTTATTATTATCAGTACATTTTATTTTGAGAATTTAAAGTAAGCAACTCTTTTTCACTGTTTCAGTTTTTCGACTCTTGAGCCCATGGGCCTCCAACTACCTTAATCCACCTCTGCACAGCAGACGATTTTTTACTGACTTACTTTAAGTTGTTTATCGTAGAAAACATTTTAAACAGAAGAGAAAATGGAGTTGACACGAGAACATTATCATGCTATGATTTTAAAGCGGGATTAAATCTAGACGAATGTGTGCAACGGCAGCGATTAGCATTTAGTGATGAGTCTCCATGTTGTGCTACTATATTCAGATGACTTGAAGAATTTTGCAGAGGTCGCAATTCTCTTTAGGATGAAGAACACACTGGAAACACATGATTGCTTTTATGGTATGACTATGACGTCACAAGAATTTTTGAACTGATTGGCTAGAAACACGTAGTTGTCACTATCATATGACTATGTCACATGATAATGACAATTACGTATAACAAATAAAAAAAATACACTAAATTCATACTGTTTACTCACCTTAATCTTTTTTTCAGCTTGTTCCAAAAGTTCTTCCTCAATTTTTCTTTTTATATCATCAATAGCATTTTTCTCCTTTTCAAGTTGTTCTTTGTCTGCAGAATCTTTTTTAAGTTTGTAAAGTCGTAGTTCATCCAAATCTCTGTGATACTGTAACTTAGCCTGAAATTCTTCCATTTCTTTTTTTCTCTCTTCTGCTTCCATTGCTACTTTCTCATGACGGAGAGCTTCAGCCAGAGATTCTTCTTCTTGTCTTTTTAGCTCTAATAAGGCTTGTTTTTCTGCCATCTGCATTGCATGATCCTTGGCAACATTCGCTATTAATAGTTTTTGTTTCAATTCTTTTAATTCTGGAGATGTTTCCCATAAAAGTTGGCGCAGTTTTTCTTCACGCTCCTTATTAAGTTTTTCTTCACCTAAAAAGTATGCAAAACAAACAAGTCAAATCTAATAATTGTAAAACTCATTTAATATATCTCAATTCGAATTAGAAATGGAAACATTTGGTTACAACTACACAGCCAGAGTAAGCTCATTTTGAAAGATTAGTTCATAACACTTTTTTGATAACTCCTCAAAGACTTCATGACCATCTAGTAACTCCAAAGCATTTCTCCAGAAACATTTTAAGGCGTGGGTTAACTGGGCCTTGAGACCTCGTCTCGTTCTTGATAAGATAACGATACGAATAATTTTAATCGTCAAATGTTATTCCCGAACGTATTCTCCAAAAAATATGAGAATTTCGAACTGTATACCCGCTGGCAACAAAGGCAAGAATCGTATCTGTTGTCCTTGTCTAGGCCTACAATCAGTGGCGTAACTGAGAACATTTGGGCCTCCCTGGAAAGTCAGGTTTTGGGCCCCTAAAGTTGGATTTTACAAAGAGTAGATACTTAGCGGCAGTCACGCTTTGGGCTTCATAGAACCCAGGGGTGTACGTTACGCCACTACCTACAATAATTCACCATCACTCATTTATTCGAAAGGTAAGAATCGATCGAGTCGATTTGACCTAGGTTTGTAAGATTGTGAACAACGCATATATATATTTAACTGTTATGAGTTACCTTTCGTACGAGTATTTGACAACTTATGGTATATACTGTCAACTAACAAGGGTCGTAGACAGGCTTACTTTTGTATAGAGACTCAAGGCCTCAAGAAGTTTTAAGACGTCGTCGCATTTCTCTATATACTTAAAGACACAAATATAATGTATATATATTCATATTAATAATACCAAAATTTTATTCATAATTAACTAATCCAGCTTAGAATAAAAAAATTTTTACATTACAAGGATTTCTAATTTCTTGGAGATACATTTTACAACAAGTGAAATGAAGCTCATAGCAATATAAGCGTTATAAAAAAATATTAAGATTTTTATAACTATAAAATAACTTTAATCAAACATATTTACCAAAAAATGTACATAATATTAAAAAATTGTTCATAATTTTTATAACGCTTTTTGAACACCGAATTAGAGAGAACATTTTGAAAGTTTTGTAATATAATTGATGCATTAAAAATCGTAATCACAATGTGATAATATTTATAAGTTGTAAATATAAAACAAAATTAGATTTATTATAACAGTATTAATTTGTCTCTGTAATAAAAAAATTCCTACTTATATACACAATAATTAATGCAATATATGTCAAAAAAATTACAAGTTTTTATAATATATACAATCATTTGTCATAATTTGTCCTTAAAATGAAAAGAAATGAAATATAGGACGAGGAATTTGTTGCGAATGGAAGCATACATCAGCCATCTGTGCAACGCGAGTGTGTTCTGGCGCTCTTCACTTTTTCTATGTAGAACAAAAACTTTTACGTTGAACGTTGTGTGCGTCAATAAATGCTCATTATGTATCACATCTTATGTTTTCTAAATATATAATTAATTAATCTGTCAGAAGCACTTAATTAATCATCAGGTAGATCAGTGCTGGTTTATCTATTGGGCGCTTGAAGCGGGCGCCTGGACGTAACCAGGTTTTTTGGTGATAAATTTGGATCCTCTAGTGTCAAGGGGGCTGTAGATCTTCTGTGCCCGGGGCCCAAAATGAGCTTAAATCGGCACTGGGGTAGATATCCACCTTGCATCAATATTTTGAATACGCTACACAATTTCTGACGTCCAACACAGAGCTCTTTCGGTTGCTAGAGATTAAGTTGAGTCTAAAGTGGATGTGGTACCTCTCTAAAAGCAGAGCGTAAGGCTCTTAGAACTTTGTTTATGATTTAGACGAGCAAAATTGATGAAGTTCAAAAGGAAAGTCCAGGCACAAAAATAATTTCGATTGGAAAGGCGTAGTTAAGTGGCAAATTTGAGCACTTGAAAAGTCAAACTGAAATGATTGCTGAAATTTTTAACGGTGAAATGTTGAACAAGACAACGAAAATGACTTTTTAATTGCGGAACAATACCAAGACCGGTATTCTGAATTGTGTGCAATAATTGATAAATTGTCATTGAAAGACGTGACATAAATGGAGTCGCCCCAAAGCTACAGTTTAAGCTCCTCAAAGTTCAGTTGAAAAATTTAACGGGAATGGAAAGGTCTATTTGACCTCTCTGGTGTCAGTGTAGTAAAATCCACGATGATACAGAATCCCTGAAGATAAATTACAGAACCTTTTTCAAGCCGTTGTTCCGAAATCGAAAACACCTCTTGTGGTGAAGTTTCCCAGCAAAGGCGAAGAATTATTCCAGTGAGATATCCTAGCTTAAAGATAGATTCGGGCTTGAAGATATATTAGTGCAAATTTATTTTACAGACTACTCACCATAGCTATGAAAAACGTGAGGTCACCGGACGTTCAAAAACACATCTCCCGGCATTGCATGACGAGTTGGAGTGAGTGAGTGAGTGAATATTAACGCCCCACTGTTCAGCTACACGAGGGCTTTTGGGGACGGTCCGCGTAATTTTGAACCATGGTCAAGTGACGCGGACGACACCTGAGCTGGCACCCCCCTCTCCTAACTAGCACACCACACCAACGGGAGGACGTTTGAGCTCTCGACAGATTTTACGTGCATCGCTCCCCTACACGGCGGGTCTTCAGTGGTACTGGGATCGAACTCATGACATGCTAGCCATGATCCGATGCCTAGACCATTCGGCTACCGCGGCCACATGACGAGTTGGAAGCAAAGATGCGAGCTCTTAAGGGTCTAGGACGAACATAAGAAAAATATGGCGATTTTCTAAGTCCTTTAGTGGAGTCGTATTTGTCAGAAAAAAATATGGTAAACTTGGAAAAGAGGCAGAGAGAAACATAAAACCAAAGTCTGACGTTCAAAATCACTCGATGGAAAAAAAATCTGATTAGTTTTCTAAAACAAGAAGTGAAAGAAATGGTCGAGAGCTTGCTCGAACTGGTTTTGCATCTTCTTCTAACTTAAACAAAAGAAACAGTAAATAAATTGAATAATTACTCAACTACTGCATTATTAATAAACATTAACATTAGAAGTAACACAGGTAAGATATTTTTAATGTATGTCTTTTGTAAAGGAAGCCATCCTTCCAAGGACTGTTTAGAAGATAGAAAAAGTGAAACATTCTTATTTACATTGTGCCAACCCGCCCCATTACTTACAACATAATTATCTTAAAGAAAATGGCAAATCTGATGTCTTTGGAACAATAAAGTTCTTTCATCCTCTTCAATAAACACACATTAGTTATGTGGCCAAATTGATCTTTAATTTAACAATTATTTAAACATATACACCCGACATCACCCACCGGCACGACACTTAACCAAACTAACAGAGTTCTGATCGTTTGCGCAGCTCACAAAATCCTTCTTCAAATTCCCGAAGGGATTATTTAACGACCGATCTGAAATGAGTTAAGGGATTCTTACTCCTTCCCCAATCGAAAAGCATCCGTCTGAAGACGATGCGCCTGAAAATAGACAAAACACGCACACACACAAAAAATACATGGACAGAATTCAGAGAGAAATAATTGAAAATTGGTTATGCGCGCAGAGCCCCAGATAATATAACTCCTCGGAGACACATAAATATACATACATTATAGAAAACTACATAATAGAAATAGAAATTTCACACAAAAAAACCCAAGAGAATAATACATAGAACGAATACTCTAGTTGCATATTAATTAACTTTCTTTTTTACTATACTTCTAAAAAGAACTTTTAGTGAATATACATAAAAATGAAGCAAACAAAACCCTACTCAGAAATTCTAAGTCTGGAAAGTGCATCTGCATTGCCGTGAGCACTACCCCTTCTATAAGAAACTTTAACATTGTACCTTTGTAAGGCCAATGCCCATCTGGTCAATTTGGCACTGTGAGGAGCACTATTGGTAAGATATGTCAAAGGGTCATGATCTGAAATGACCTGGATTTGTGACCCAAAGATCCAAGTGTCAAATTTACGAAGCGCCTCTAACACGCTGAATGCTTCACGCTCGATCGTGGACCACTTCATTTGGGCCAAAGTCAGTTTTTTGCTAAAGAAAGCAATTGGCATTTCCTCCATATGGTCATTGTGTTGAGCTAAACAAGCGCCAATGGCAGTAGCAGAAGCATCTGTGAATAGTAGAAAAGGGCGAGACAAATCTGGTGTATGCAGAGAAGGCATTTTTACAAGTTCCTCCTTAAGTTTCATGAAAGAATCTTCAGCTGACGACTCCCAAGGAATGTCCTTCGGAATGTTCTTTTTAGTCAAGTTAGTTAAGGGCAATACTAACTGTGCGAAGTTCGGGATATAATCTCGATAATAACTCGTGAGACCCAAGAAACTTCTGACTTCACTTTTTGTGGTAGGTCGACTCAGTTTCCGAATCGTTTCTACCTTTTCAGGATCAGGAGAATGTTTTCCTGAACCGACTATGTGACCTAAGAACTTGACGGATTTTCTGCCGAAGGCACACTTTTCCAGGTTCACCTTTAGCCCTATTTTTTGCAAAGACTTAAACACCTGGGTGATGTGATCGAGGTGTTCTTCCCAAGTTGTCGAATAGATAGCAACATCATCGATGTATGAGCGGCAGTATTTCCGATGCAAGAACAGAGCATTGTCCATGGACTTCTGAAAAGTGCTTCCAGCATTTTTCATGCCAAAAGGCATAACCTTCCATTGATAATGCCCTGAATGAGTCACAAATGCTATCAAAGGCTTGGCCTCATCCTTCATTGGGATCTGCCAATAACCTTTCGTCAAGTCTAGTACACTTATGAATCCGGCTTGGCCAATTTCAAAAAGAAGGTCTCTTGCGTTCTGCATTGGATATGCATCAGTAATTGTGACATTATTTAAAAGTCTATAATCTACACAGAGTCTTACGCTTCCGTCCTTTTTAGAGACGCAGACGATAGGGTGAGCCCATTCACTTTCACTAGGCTCAATCAGTCCTAATTGAAGTAACTCGTTAATTTGTTTATTTACTTCTTCTTGAAGGGCTATCGGTATGCGATAAGGTTTCAGTTTCTTTGGAACGTAATCGGGCATTAAACTCACTGAATGTCCTTTTACCTTAGCAGAGCCTGGAACAGAGCTAAATACGTCTGCGAATTTAGAGAGGAGGTCCGCAAGCTGATGTTTTTGAGAATTTTCTAGACCAGAAGAGCTGTCCATTACATGGTTGTAAATGTCATTGACGTCCAATTCTACTGTATCAGTAGGGGCATAATGAAGTTCACCAAATTCATCGTCTTGGTCAAATATAAGACCTATTTGCTCAATTCTAGCTATGTAAGGTCGTAATTTATTGAAGTGGAGTTCTTTTTCACTTCCATCGTCCATTTTTACTCTCGCTGTATGTGGTCTTGGTAGTTCTATGATAGATGCAGGACCCATCCATTTTTTTAAAAGCTTGTGAGATGACGATGGGATAAGTACCAAAACCTGGTCACCAACTGCCAAACGTTTTTCTCTAGACCTAAGGTTGTATCTACTTGCATATTCGGCTTGTGCTTTTTCAGAGTTTCCTCTTGCCAGGTTATGAGCCTGTTTCAATTTTCCAGTTAAGTCTCTCAAATATTCCTCAACGGACTTTGAGCTACCAGTAGGAATTTCCTTGTCACCTGTCCAAACCTCCTTCAATAGTTTCAATGGGCCGTTTGGTAGCCGACCGTAAACAAGTTGGTATGGCGAGACGCCTGTTGTGCTATGTGGCACTTCCCGATACGCAAACATGAGGTACGGAAGGTGAGAATCCCAATTATTTCCGTTTTCCTGAATATTTTTATTCAGTATTTCTTTTAGAGTCCGGTTCCAACGCTCTACAGCCCCCATGCTCTCCGGATGTCCTGGAGTAGCGAACCTTGGAGCTATTCCCAAAACGTCCTCGAAGGCTTCAGTCAATTCAGCAGTGAAATTTGTTCCCTGATCAGTGCAAATAACTTTTGGGAACCCAGTTTGGGTGAATATCTTCATTAAAACTTCACATGTTGTTTTTGCCTTGATATTCCTAACCGGTATGGCCTCTGCCCATCTAGTGCAAATATCAACTGCACAGATAATAAACTTATGACCTCTGCGAGAGGATGGCTCCAAAGGGCCAATACAGTCGACACTCCATACTTCAAATGGGTTTTCCGGTCGAACTATGGGTGTTATGGGAATTCTATCCCGGTAAGTGAGCCCTCTTCTAAGCTGACAGGTCTTGCAGCTTTGACAAAATGACCTTACATCTTGTTTGAGTTTAGGCCAGAAGAAGGAATATTTGATGCGCTGTTTAGTTTTACTCTCGCCTAAATGTCCAGCTAAAGGTATTTCGTGGGCCACTTTCATAACTTCTTCTCTTTTGCAGGTGGGAAGGACAACTTGCTTTACATCTTCACCGCATATTGACTCAGTGTGTATTAAAACTCCATCATCAATTTCGTACGCATTTTGTTTGTTCTTAGCCTGGCTCCAGACTGGTCCCAATGACTCGTCCATTCTTTGAAGTTTAACAAAAGAAGATTTCGCCAAATTTGTTTCCGATGTCTCGGTCTCTTGCCCTAAGGCTAAAGTAGATAGTTCTTCCTCACTTTCCAATTGTATATCTTTACCCTTGGTGCATTCAAAATCTCTCTGATTTTCAAAATCAAATAACTGAACATTTTCTAAAAGAATCTCATAAGCGGTGGCGCTAATCAACATGTCGTTGACGAGTTTCTTAGACACAGCGCACATGATTGGCACCGAGCCATGCTTTCCGTCGTCTATTTTTAGGTTAAATAGTTTAAGAGCAGCTATTTCCTTTTCACCAAATGCCGAAATGATTTGGATAGTTCCCTCACCTTCTCCACAATCCTTACCGATCAAGTCTTCGCGTAAGACTGATATTTGTGCTCCTGTATCGATTACTGCTTTTATGGACGTTTGTCCACATTTGATATCAACAAATTGAAGATCATCAATTCCATTCCTTGTGTTGATGGGAACGGAGACTGGTATTGAGACTCTAGCAGTTACCACTTCCTTAGTAGATTCTAGTTCAGTTCCCTTAGCAGTAATTGTGTTGCTTCTGGCATTGCGAGGTGGTGTCTTTTTTATTTTTCGGGCATTCCCGAGCCAAATGTCCTACATTCTCGCAAATAAAACACTTAGGCTTAAACCCTCTGCTTGTTCCCGTGTTTGACTCTACCGGCAATTTAGTTTTCCCAAAAAATGGTGCATCTTTTGGCTGCAGATTAGCGCCCTTATTATCCGAGACAAACTTATATTTGTCGGCCTGTACCTCGCATCATTCGAGTGGGCTCCCCTTACATTAGCCCTCACGCTTTCGTATTCGTCTAGCTTATCAGCTAAGTCTCCTGGAACAATTGATTTAACCCAGTTGTCAACAAACTGTTCTCTTATGTCACCAGGGACACGTCGTTTCAACTGATCTGTAATCATGAGATTCTTCAACCCTTCAAAATCATTTACACCAATACCTCCAAGCCACTCTTCAAAATAGCTGGTTATTTCGAAAACAAAATCACGCCAAGATTGAGCTGGATTCCGCTGGTGTTTTACAAACTTCTGCCGAAAAATGTCAGCACTAAGTTTGAAGCGTTTCAGCAATAGACCTTTAATATAATCATAGTCGTCAAATTTTTCTTCTGCTTCACGAGCCATTAATTGATTAATTTCACTTGGCATAAGAGCCAAAAGAGCTGACACCCAGTGTCTTTTCTCGATGCCAACCCTCTTTGCCTGTCGTTCGAACAAGGTCAAAAACAAAACTATGTCCCCATCTTTCATCTCAAATTTGGGTACAACTTTCGTTAACTCATAGATGCTAACCTTAGCCTCAGGTGTACTAGTTAACCCCTTAAGCCTTTCATTCTCTAACCGTAATTTTTCTAACTGAAATTCGCGATCAAGCCTTTGATTCTCTTTCTCAAATTCTTGTTGCTTAAGAGCCATTTCCTGTTGCTCTCGAAGCTTTCTATTCTCAATTTCTTGTTGTTCTCGAAGCTTTCTATCCTCTATTATAACTGTGAGTTGATTTTTGCTAAACTCCTCATCATAATCTGGGTGCGTGGTAATTAGTTTACTCAAATCTAAAATTTTCATATTATCTCCCACATTAAGGTTCAGCTCCTCTGCCAATAGCCTAAGATCCTCCTTTCGTGCCTTACCTAAGTAAGCCATTTTTACCACTTGTTTACCTATCCACTCAATAATAAAATCAATAAAATGAGGGGAAAAACTTTTGTTACAACTATTCCTCACAATATGTAACTAAACTACAACTTCACATTCAAGTTATGTCATGTAATAAGAATGAATTCTTAAGTACCCAAATACAAAATCAACCATTGTTTAGTATAAACATAGGCAAGTATTATGTCATAATTAATTAAATCACAAATAAAATAGAGTAAAACATGACAATCTAAAAAAAATCACAATTTATACTCTATCTCAATCTTAGGTAAAGAAAAATTTATAGAATGAAATTTTATGACATGGGAAACAAAACAAAAAAAAAAAATCAAAATTTCACAAAGTTAGAAAATATTTTCTTTCGAAAACAATTTCACAAAACTCTTACTAAAACGAAATGTTTTGCTTCATAATTCAATAAATAAAAAAAGATCACACAACATAAAAAAATGATTTATGGTATAGAGGCTATTATTGGTTCACACACACGTGCCATGCATCGCTACAATGGTTTGCATGTTTCATATAACTTCACAGCATTGCTACTACATTCAGATTACTCGTAAAATAGTCTTTGGAATACAATATTTTTCAACCAAATATTTCAATTAACACTGTCGTATTAATTTTTTTTTTTTAAATTTAACTCTAAATATGAATAACTGAAACGAAACTAATTTCAAAATTAATTCGAATCTAATTACTCTCAAAACTCTCGTATGAAAAACCAATTTAACACAAGAATACAGTAAATAAAATAAACAAATGGTTCTTATACTTTTAATACACGTCGAAACCTGTCGAATACTGTCGTATCCAAACAAGTTTACACTTTAAAATACTGATGTATTTCAACAACCAAACAAAATTAATTGGCTAAAATACTTAACACATGTCGTGTTATTTACTAAATTTGCCGAATACTGGCGTATCCAACGAATTTATTACATAGAATACTGATGCATTCAAACAACAAAATTTAATTAACTAGTATACTTAACACATGTCGTGTTATTTACTAAATTTGCCGAATACTGGCGTATCCCAACAAATTTATCATTTAGAATACTGATGTATTCAAACAACAAACAAAATTTAATTAACTAATATGCTTAACACATTTCGTGTTATTTACGAAATTTTTCGAATACTGCCGTATCCAAAACAGGATTACCATTTGTACTACTAATATGGTAAAACGAAAGTAAGCACTGGCGTGCAAAAAAAAAACGTTTTTTTTTTTTTTTTTTTTTTTTTTTACATATTCATTTAGAGAACTCGTACACATAAATTAATGTTTCATTTCTCTCTGATCACAATTGAGGAGTCATATTATAGAAATGAGGCTCTTACCTTATTTTTTTTTCAAAAAGGATTACTTCCGTTTTGTTCCGAGTGCTTTATTTTATTTCCCGCTAATTTAATATCCTCTGGTAAGATCCTTTTAGACTACGCCAATAAAGTTCTTTCATCCTCTTCAATAAACACACATTAGTTATGTGGCCAAATTGATCTTTAATTTAACAATTATTTAAACATATACACCCGACATCACAAAACGGCACGCGACATCACCCACCGGCACGACACTTAACCAAACTAACAGAGTTCTGATCCTCCGCGCAACTCGTTTGCGCAGCTCACAAAATCCTTCTTCAAATTCCCGAAGGGATTATTTAACGACCGATCTGAAATGAGTTAAGGGATTCTTACTGGAACTACAACACGTTATCTAATACTTGCGTAAGTATAACGTTTTTTTAATGACTAACTGTACAAGTAAGTGTGAATGCCAGAGTATAGAAACATTTAGAGCGCTGATGAATAGCGGTTCTTAGTTTTCATATATTTCAGAACAAGTAATCGAGAAATTGGTTGGAAAGAAACGCCGAGTTAAATACATGATGCTTGTGAAATGATCGATGAAACATTCGTTTTGACAGTTCAAGCCTTCACGGAAGAAAGAATTTGTAGTCATGTGACAAATATCAGTTCTTCCAACGTTATTATTAAGTTGAATGAAAAAGGGATTAGAGTTTATTTCACTTAAGAGTCCAATGATATCTATACAAATAAATAAAATTGAAGTGTCTGTTTGTAATTTCAAATTAGCAGCTTTTTACTTAATGCACTAAAAGTATATACGGTACTCATAACAAAAAACCAATTTTTAAAATTTTTGTCTGTCTGTCTGTTTGTTCCGGCTAATCTCCGAAACGGCTGGTGCGATTTTAAAAATTCTTTCACTAATGGAAAGCTACAATAACGGGGAGTAACATAGGCTATATTTTATTCCCGTATTCTTACGGGAACGGAAACTATACGGGTGAACGTGAAACTGAATGCCAAGATGAACGCCAAGCTGAGCTAATGAAGTCGTTGTTTTGGTTACTGGCGACCGGTGCTGTTCATGAGACATAATAGTGTTACGCGCACATGATAATACGCTGACACGTGCCATAATTTTTTTTTTTATGAAAGGAGAATCTCACTGTTCAGTTAAGTAGAGCATCGGCTGTTTCGGATGCACTTTTAAAAATAATAAATCAAGGCTTCATAAGCAAAAAGCAATGCAAGAAACAAAAAATTGATAAGTTTTACGGTTAGTTTTAATCCTTTCTTTTTTTTTTTTATTTACATTTTTAGTCACATTTAAACAATAGTTATTATTTGCTTAATATTTATATTGTAATCGAAGAATAATAATTTTCAAGGTATCTTTCATTTTTCTACCTCTCTGTTTTTCTTAATTCAAATTGTTCTTAATTTCTTAATTGTGAGTTTTTTTAATTCGTTATATTTAAGCTGTTTTAAACTTTAACAGCTGAACTTTAAGTATAATAATTAGAAATCAATGTTAAACATTGTTAGGTTTTTATTCATGAAAATATTTCAGATTTTGATAAATTACATAGCATTTATGATGATGTTCACAATCTCAATATAAAAGAAGATTCGTGGTTGTGTGAAATATCCATTTTAGCACCTATAAACGACCAGGTTACTGCGCTTAATCAGCGCATGTTAAATAAGCTTCCTGGTGAATCACAAACATACCTTCCCATCAATACAGTTTGCAATCCGGATGAAGCGGTTAGTTATCCAACAGAATTTTTAAACAGTATAATTGTGCCTGGTCTACCTCCTCACAAGCTAGAACTTAAGATTGGCGTTCCCATCATACTACTCCGTAATTTAAACCCACCAAAACTTTGCAATGGTACTAGGTTGCGAGTAGTGTCATTGCAAAGAAACGTTATAGAAGGTCGTATAATATCCGGATGCGGAAAAGGTAACATAGTACTTATACCACGAATTCCCATAATACCATCGAATTTCCCGTTTGAATTCAAAAGACTACAATTCCCTGTAAGTGTCAGCTTTGCTATGACAATTAACAAGTCACAAGAGAGGGCAAACGTTAGATTTAACTACGAGTTGCTTTTCACATGGCCAACTATACGTGGCATGTTCACATGCGAGGAATGCCACTGGCGTTTTTGTTTAAGCTCAAGAAAATCGTACACCAAATATTGTATATAAAGAGATTTTTCAATAAATTTAATACTGTATATAGAGAGGATGTTCAATAAATTTATACGAAAAAAACCACACAAAAATTAACAAAAAGCAAAGAAAATATAAAAAAAATAAAACAATAAACACCAAAAAGAAGAAAAATCACAAAAATATAAAAACAAAACATTGATTCACAAAGTAAAAAAATGACATTAAACTCTCTCTCTCTCTCTCTCTCTCTATATATAGCGTGTATGTATTTCTTAACGTGGAATACAGAATTATTAAGTTTTCGTAAGATCTGTGAATTGAACAAAACACTTTTTTGTAAATTCCTACGTGAACGAAGTCGCGGGTAACAGCTAGTAACGAAATAAATTTTCTATTGGGAACGAATGAATAGGGTTGTTCTTTACAGATCAATCTGTTGAACTGGATTCGCAGACGCGCTTAGAATTTATTCTGACAGGGAAATGTTTGGTAAATATAATGCAATCTCTGATAATGCTCAGAATACTATTTCTTTTTTGTTAATAACAGGGCTTCGAGCAAAAACTGGAAAAAGCCGTTATTTTGGTCGGAACGAAAACCGGAACTAAATAGAATAAATTATATTTAAAGAAAAAAACTAAAAAACACGCTTTTATACTGAATCGAACTAAAAAGTAAAAAAATAATTCTTAATATGAGAAAAAAATGAAAAACGAGAAAATTAATGTCATTGGGGGTAAAAGCGTGGGGTGCTTCGTACTACATGTATACGCTAACTCAGCTTTTCGGAATAGAAGTTAGGAATTATAACAATTGATACATTTATAGAATACCCCACGCTTTTATCCCAATGACATTAATTTTCTCGTTAATCATTTTATTCTCATATTAAGAATTATTTTTTTACTTTTTAGTTCGATTCAGTATAAAAGCGTGTTTTTTAGTTTTTTTTAAAAACCATAATTTATTTTTATTTTTTTAGTTCGATCTACAATAAAAGCGTGTTTTTTTAGTCTTTTTTAAACTATCATTTATATTCATTGTTGAATTTATCCTTGAGTTTGATATTTGAAGCTGGAATTACGTAGCTGCTGGAATTAGTCTTGCTCTTCAATGGATATCAATTAACGGGTCTGAAGTGTATTTATTCTCTCCGTTTATGGAGCTTCGGATGAGTCCCGTATCGTTATATTAGATTCCGTCTCTATAGAACAGGCCAAACAAATAAAATTGTATTAATAGCCCAAGAGCCCACGACCGCCAGACCTTCGTTATTTTATAAAAGCTGAAAGTTTTTCTACGGATGTCACCAACACAGGTAAGAACGACCAGCGAGTATGGAGTTTGGATTGTGGTTACTTGGGCAGGTAACAGGTAGTAAAGGTGTATAAAATAGTACCTCACTTTCTATAAAGTATAAAGCTCAATTTTTTTATATTTTCTTCGGAATAACATAAGAAATCACGTCATCCATTGCCGGACACTTAGTATGGTTAGAACTCCCTGCCAGACACCCCTGAACTTTAAAAAAATAAAATAAACTTTCGTTATAGTATAAAAGCTGAATTTTATGTATGTTACTTGGAGGACTATAAAAAAATGTTACCCCAAAAGCCAGACAGTTTTAATGGTTTTTATATCTAGCCAGACACATTCAAAGTCCGCTGTCGCGAGTACAACGCAACAGCAATTCAAGCCGGTGTGAGTGAGACAGTGTTTAGTCTATTGCGATCGTTCCCCGCGCACCATCACTTTTATAAGTTATTATGTATTGAACTGTTATGACTTCAACCTACGTTTTGTTAATGATATTTGTACAGTTTTTTGTGTGAAACGAAAGTGTGTAACGAAGGTCAAGAAGACACAATAGTACGCACTCTATTAACCACGTGAACACTAGCCATTCGGCCTGCCGACTAGTTGGTGAAAGCAGATTTAAATAGCCACGCGCACAAACATTTCGTTATAGTTGATTATTCGACTGTTGGATGTATTGTAATTGTGCTCAGTTTTGAGAGTAAAAGAGAGTTGGAATAAAAAATGACGAATAAATGTTGATCTGAGCTAACCGCTGTAGTTTTTCTTTGAAAGCAGATTATAAGTGTAGTTTTAGTAAAAAAGATTATCATGGAAAATACATTAATTTGTTTCGTTTGTAATAAAAGTGATGGTAAAATAATATTGTTCTCAGAGGAAACATTAAGAAAATGCCGAACTGTTTTGAAAATCAGAAAAAAGTATAACCTAAAATACAAAGACATTATTTTGCCTGACGAATATATTGGCAATGGTTATCACCGAGAATGCTATAAGGCATTTACAGGAGTTATGAAAAAGTACTTAACTTCTAAACCTGTAAATTCTACAAAAAACAGTGAAAAACAAAAATCAGTCAGTGTATCTGCATACAATAGTTCTCCAACCCCGCCGTTGATACCTGAGTTGACCGCAGAACCATCTTTGTTTACAGTCTTTAACAACAGAATCTTCAATATAACATCCCAGTCAAGTTTAATTTCTGATTCTATAGAATCAAAACCTACAACTTTTCAAGGAAATCGTCATTTACAGAATTTACCTACAGAATCTTCATCAATAGTGCAACTAAGTTTAATTTCTGATTCAATTAAACTCCAACCTACAACTTCTTAAGAAAATATTGAAATTTTTGAACCAGATGTTAGTGATAATAATGATTCAACTGAGGATGCAAATATTCTGAACGAAAATGATGCTAGTACTAATAATTATCAAATTGTTTGTGTGTTTTGTAACAGGGAACATAAGAAATTACATTCAAAAATGCTTCCACTTCATAAAGCTGATACCAACCAATTTAAATCTAGTGTACTACCCAACATCGAAGGTCAAGAATATGCGGTATTATTAAATAAATTGAAAAAATTTTCTGGTCCAAAAATATCTTATCATTCCGAATGCAGAGTTAATCCTTTTAAAAAAAACCATCCAGGAATATCACCAATTAGCTTTCAATGAAATAAGTGGCATCATCGAGGAAGACGTAATTAAGAAAGGGTGCTGTTATTTATTAGTATATTTACATGAACTGTACATCGATTCATTGGAGAAGATCTATGAAGAAAATTCTGTTGAAATAAATTCTATTTTTACGGCACACCACCTAGAAGAAAAAATTTTGAAAACATTTTCTAAGAATATCAAATTTTTTACTATTCGTAATAAAAAACTAATAGCACCCAATTATTTACAAGCAATAGATGATACAATATTTGAAAACTTACTAACTGAAAATACTTTGCAAAAAGCTGCATTAATTTTAAGAAAATTAATACTACAAATGGAAAAAAATAAGTTACCGATTAAAAATATCACAGCACAGCATTTAATGTCAGGAGAAGTTTCGATACCACCACAATTACTAGACTTTTACTTTACCCTTCTAGGTGGATGTAATAAAAAACGGGAAAAAAGCATGAAATGTGCTCGTCAAGTTCATTCTTATTCTCAAGATGTCATCTTTGCAGTCCATAATGGTCATGTGAAAACGCCAAAGCACATCATGTTAGGTATGACTTTAAAGAGCTTAACAAGCAGTAGGAAAATTATTGACATTATTAATCGATACGGTCATTGTATAAGTTATCAGGGCATCGAGGAACTTGAAACTGAAACAACGTATACTTCTTTTGAACAATCCAGTTTATGCCCAGAAACGATTTAAAAAAATCCTGAACTTTTTATTGGTGTGTCATATGACAATTTCGACCGTTTTGTGGAAACTGCAAACGGAAAGGATACTTTACATGATACGGTGGGTATTATTTACCAGAACATCGAGGCCAATACAACCGAAGAATCTGAGATGCCCAAAGAACTTAACATGTCCGAAGCGCTGATTACAAATAATGAAAATAATTTACCATGTACAACAAAAAAAAGAAGAACTTTTGAAGCCATATCTACAGAAGAGATTCCGTATCCTAAAAAACCGAAAATGACGAGTGAACTGCAATCAACCATTGATGATACAGAAATTATACTCTCAACAAACTCGCAATTATACACGGAAATTGACAATATATGGATGATTAGTCATGTTATGCAGCTACCTGACGTTCCTATGTGGGTTGGTTTCAATAGTCGGATTTATAAGAATGATAGCCCGCAGCAACTTATTTCTTATTTAACCCCAATCAATGCATCACCAACCAGTACATCTATAGTTCTAGAAACTATGGAACAAAGTAAAAAAATAGCTGAAGATTTACATCAACGTTGCATCCAGGTTACGTACGATCTTGCGATAGCAAAAGTAGCGTTTCAAATACAAGCTACGGAAAAACCTAAATTTGATAATTTATTTATACATCTAGGGCCATTCCACATTATGATGGCTTATTTTAAAGCAATCGGTAAAGTAATTAGTGACTGTGGGTTAACAAATGTTATGGTTGAGAGTAGTTTGCTGGCAAGCGGTTCTGTGAATGGTTTTCTTGACGGAAAGCACTTCAACCGCTGCAAAAGATTGCATCCTCTAGTAGCATTGGGATTAGAAGTTCTAAATTTTAAATCATTTTTACAACATGATAATATAAAATTAACAGATGATATGATAGATGAAGTGAAAAGACTACAAAACTGTGAAATATCGTCATTTCATATTGAAAATGAAGATCTGAAAGAATTGATGAATAATTACAATATTTTCAAGCAACGATGTTTCAATGGTGAGCATGGTAAAACTTCACAATTTTATTTAATTTACATCAACCTTATACATCATTACTTGGACCTGTCACGGAGCATTCGCACTGGGGATTTTGAACTTTTCATATCAACGTTGCCTAAAATTACAAATTTATTTTTTATATGCAACCAACAAAATTATGCCCGGTGGACCGTAAAATATTATGATAATTTGCTGAAAGTTGCAGAAACCCATCCTGACTTATACGAAGGATTTAAACAAGGTTGCTTTGGTATCAAACGGACCAATAAACCATTTTCTAGACAACCGATTGACCTGGTATTAGAGCAAACTATAAATGCAGACGCTGCTAGAAGGCTCACAGGTGTTATACACTTCACTAATTCAATTTCGGCACGTCAACGGTGGACTCGTAATCATGATGTTAGGTCTACGATTATAAGTCAAGTTTATCTAGAACTAGGACTGCAAACTCATCAAGATGTTTCAACAGACTTAAATCTTCATAATATCCGGAAAAATACCAAACAATTGAGACAATTTATCGCTACCTTCGATCAATTTATTAATCCCTTCAGCTCAGAAGTGCCCAAAGACCAACTGATAAATATTTCATCTGGAAAATCCGCATCACCACCAGTAGAGGCATTCCTTCTAAATATTGAAAAAAAATGGAGATTATCATCGTAAAACATTTTTTTCCGAATGTTTATCAGATATCAACAGATTTGAAAAAGCTATAAAAAAATATCCATTAACAATTTCTCCAAAGATTTTGAGAAAAAGAAGAAAGTTCAAGTAGGTGGTAAACTTCAAGAAGTTAAAATCCAAAGAGATTTATTTGGACGCATGCTGGGTATCTCTATGGATTACAATGTAGACATTTCAAAGATTTTGTCTTATCCAATTACCTCAGTACCCTTGTCCATGTGCCATTTGGATGGCACTATTTGTAAGACCGATAAATCTGCTCTAATGAAATGCCTAGAGAAAGAGGTCCAGCATGAGCAACCACATCATATAGATGTTCTAATAATTGATGGTTTTTTCCTATTGCATACAATGAAAAATGTTCCAAAAACATTTGGAAATATTTCAAAAAAATTGTTGCAAATGGTCACTCAATTACAAGCATCGAGAATTGTGTGTGTGTGTGTGTGACGTGATCTTTGATCAATACTTTAGACCCTCGATCAAAGATTACGCGCATTCCCAACGGTTAGAATCTGCGCAATTAGAGTACACCATAACTGGGCCTGAGCAAATTCGATCAAGTGACTTCGCGAAAGAGCTGAAAAATTTAAATTTTAAAGAAGCTCTGGTTGATTTTTTTATTTCACATTGGGCTACTGATGAAGTGGTGCCCTTTATTGGCAACAAAATTATACACATAAATTTCAGAAAATGTCATTCCTTCACTATTAATGAATCCAACAAAGTTGTCTCAAGATTGGTTGAAGAGTTGTCATGCCCAGCACATGAGGAAGCAGATACAAAGATAGTATACCATGCATGTAACATCAACTATCCGGCAGAAATAGTAATCAGAAGTATTGATACTGATATTGCTGCAATAATGCTTGGTAACATGCACCACCTTAAAAATCAGTCGGTTGTTTGGATGCTTACGGGTACAGGAAATAATTTAAGCAATGTGGACCTAACCAAAATACACGAAGAGTTGGGACAGTTAATTTGTCAGAGCTTACCTGGATATCATGCCATCACAGGATGTGATTTTAATCCTGCATTCTTCAGAAAAGGAAAATTAAAGCCTTACAAAATATTTTAAAAATTTCCAGAGTACCAGGAAGCTTTCAAGAACTACGGTAACAGCGAATTAATTGAAAATACAGATGAACAGCAAAACTTCTTTAATATTATTCAGAAATTTATATGAAATGTATACAATGCCGGTAATGCAATTGATGTTGATGCCGCTCGACTTCAAATGTTCATCGACTCGTATACAGTCTCTGATGTAAAAGAAGCTTTTGACCGAAAGAAGTTGCGAAAGTTTGACGCTAGTAATCTACCACCTTGCAAAAGCGAGCTATTGCAGCAGTTTCTGCGAGCAAACTATATATGTACCATTTGGAACAATGCTCATCTGAAAACTCCAACCACATATCAACCAGCCAATAATGGCTGGATATTGGAAAATAATAAATACCACTTTAAATGGTTTGAAGGGGATAACTACCAAGTTATGTGAGTGATTCCCTCAAAACTCAATCAGGTATGTAATTATTATGTCAAATTATTGTACATAATTTTTTAATTATTTATAATTGTATAAACTTGCTTAATTTTTATCAGAAACTGATGGAGAATGCGATATTGATGAAAATCAAACAACGGACGGGAGTAGTAGTGACGAAGATGGAAATATCGACGACAATGATGAAAGTTTTAGAAGTGATTAAATATTTTTTTACATGTAATAATACTTTTTTGTACTTAGTAATAATAAAATAAAAAAGTGGCAGCTATAGAGACTGCCGATAGAAGTGAAAACTTATAACTTTTAGTATTAAAATTTGAAATTTCATAATGTTTGAATTAAAATTATCAACATCAATCTGGTTTTCACATCTATTGACACTCCGAGCAACTACTAAATGGTTTTTATTTTTCAAATATATTACGGGCTGTACAAGATCATGACGAAATATAAATAAAATTCAATTGAAATAACAATTAATATACAATCATATTATTTATGGATAGTATTCATATTTACTTAAATTTCATGTACTTGATTTGTAACTTTATTTTAATTGTTTCCATCATTGTCATCATTATGTTAACAATACTTAGACTTTTTATACTTTCAATTATTTCATTTTGTTCTAAAAAAGATACAATAGCCTTATGGTAACTAAAGCAAGAAAGGAAAATGTTTGATTCAAATTTATCTAAGTATCGCGTAAAAACCGCATCGATCGTCGTTTTATATTTTGTAGTACTGAGTTTTCGATCATTGTACATATTTAAATTAAGTGTTTTATTTAGAAATTCAATTAGTGGTAGATTTTTATCATCTGCAAAGTTAATATTGAAGTCTCCACTTAAAATCATCAGTACATTGTCATATTTTCGCCAAATCTCTTTTCGAGTATTTCAGAACCTTTTTTTTTTGTATAAATCATCACGTTTTCGAATAAAATTTTTTGTATCTGTCTCATACATTTTCCAGGTGAAATATAAACGGCAACCATTAATATGTATTGCCCATTCTCGGAATCGCAACGAGCGATGCACAGTATATACACGTTGGACTTTTCACTAAATCCATTCAACTTCACTTATAAGATATACACAGCACTATACGTCAGCTGTATAGCTACAGATATACTGCTATAAGTATGTCGGTGGCGCGAACGCACGAGATTTCACCCATCCAGGAAGTGTCTAAGGAGAACAGCACACTGCGCGTGCGCCAGTCAGAGCATGTCGGTGACGCGAACCCATAAGATTTTCCCCTATCAATAAGTGCCCAATGCCGCTAAAGAAGTTTTCGCTTCAATAATGTTTAAAATATAATATGCTTATGAACGTAATAAAATTATTTTTTCATTGGATTTCTTAAGCGATCGCAATAGACTAAACACTCTATATCTCACTCACATCGGCTTGAATTGCTGTTGCGTTGTACTCGCGACAGCGGACTTTGAATGTGTCTGGCTAGATGTAAAAACCATTAAAACTGTCTGGCTTTTGGGATAACATTTTTTTATAGGCCTCCAAGTAACATATATAAAATTCAGCTTTTATACTATAACGAAAGTTTATTTTATTTTTTTAAAGTTCAGGAGTGTCTGGCAGGGAGTTCTAACCATACTAAGTGTCCGGCAATGGATGACGTGATTTCTTATGTTATTCCAAAGAAAATATAAAAAAATTGAGCTTTATACTTTATAGAAAGTGAGGTACTATTTTATACACCTTTACTACCTGTTACCTGCCCAAGTAACCACAATCCAAACTCCATACTCGCTGATCGTTCTTACCTGTGTTGGTGACATCCGTAGAAAAACTTTCAGCTTTTATAAAATAACGAAGGTCTGGCGGTCGTGGGCTCTTGCTCTATAAGAAGAAAAGTTCGGATTAAAAATTTTTTTAATGTGTTTAATACAATTCCTCCTTTTCGTTTTTTTTTTTTTATCTCTTTTCACATTTTCATGCACTGTCATCCACTTCTGAGCTATGGTCCAAATTTCAAGTCTCTAGCTCATCGGGAAGTCACACAATTTAAAACCAATTACAAAATTCCACCCGGACAGACATTAAAGAAAGCGAGTTAATAAAAACCTGGTAATATTAAGTGTCAATCGTTTTTTCACCTTCTAAACGTATTGCTATAATGTTAATTCGTATCATCACTTCTAAACGTATTGCTTTATAAAAATAAAAAATATTTAGCAGTTAGAACATAAATTATTTTTTTCACATGCACGAGCCTTTTTTTTTATTTTCATTTTCAGAAAAATGTTTATATTATGGTAAGGAATTGCAAGCACACACACACCCTCCACTTTCTCAGATACAGAACACTTTTTTTGTGTGTTTGGTTTATTTCTATTAACCGCAAGTGTATTCTATATTTGCATATAATTAGTTTTACATTCAAAACACTCGCTTTAGGGTTACACCTTATTCTTTTAGTCACTAAATCTAAAATTGGTCGCCAAATCTGGAAATGGTGTATGAAATTAGTCGCCAAATCTGAAAATGGTTTATGGAATTCGTCGCCAAATTTGAAAATCGTGTATGCAATAAGTCGCCAAGTCTGGATGTGGCATATAGAATTGTCGCCAAATCTGATTATCCTTATTCCTGACGATCCTTAAAAGGACAATGGAACAAAATTATGAAATTCTTGTATTGTCATCGGTCCTTGACAAGTGTGCAAAATTTCGAATTGATCTGACCTTTTAAAGTGGGTAAAAATCGAGTTCCAAGATTCCGTTACATGCAAGTGAAACTTATAAAAGCGTGTTAAAAAAAATCGATTTATTTCGGATCGATATATCTTCAGTCATTTTGTTACTGTAACCAACTAATCGGTATTTTCTAATTTAACGTCAACCATATAATTATCATCATTACATGTACATTGTTTCTTGATTTCCTGTTTTGATATATTCACTAGTACTTTTCTATTTCAGTTTCTCTCGAAACTACTTGTAGAAGGCAGATTTAAAGCAATTGAATGAACTAGAAATCAGATGATTCAAGATAAAAATATACTGAACCGAAAAACGTTATTTCAGTCGGAACGAAAACTAGAACTGAAACGATATATTTTCCTTTAGTTGAACCAGAAATAAATAAATTACGGTTCAAAGCCATGTAAATAATTGTAAAAAATAAAAACTCCTTTTCCCTGGGATATGGCAAGAAATCACCCCCGAACACAGAACACTCCTTTTCCACTACGGTGGGGAGATCAACGCGTAGAAGCAGCAAATGTTTATACTGTAACAAAGGTCATGAACTTGAAGCATACCATTTCTTAAACGCTGAGGGAAAAAGAGAAAGCTTAAAAAAGAGAAGGGATGCTGCTATTTGTGTTTGATGCCTCGCCATCGCGTAGCTGAATGCTTGCAAAAGGATTTATGTCCTATTTGTAATGGCTCCCACCATGTTTCAATATGTTTTCGAAATCGGCATGATGACGGTTTTTCTCCAAAAAGTTAAACGGATAATATCGTGTCTGCAATGTTCAAAACAAAAGTAAATAGTGTATCATTACAAATATGCACCGCTTTAATAGTTGACAGAAATGAATAAAAATTGTTAGATTGTTCTTAGATAACGGTTCACAAAGAAGTTTCGTTTGAAAGAGTAATTCTGAGAAATTTAACTCTCCAACTCTTAGAAAAGAAAACCTTTCCATTTGCACATTTGGTGCTAAGGCAACTGAAACTAAAACTTTAAACATAGTTAAAATAAAATTGAAAAACAGAGATGATTCAAATTTATGCATTGAAATAGAAGCGGTTGAGACAGAACACTTTTCGATTACACATTTACCGCTCCCTGATAAAAACATTAATAAAAAGTTTAGATATTTAAAAAAATGTGCAATTAGCCGATTCTTATGAATTTAACGATAAAGAAGTATCAATTCTCATTGGTGTGGACTATTATTATTAAGAAGTTACTGGTAGAATTACACGTATAAACAAAAATCTTGTAGCAGAAGAGACATTATTTGGGTAGTCATTGCAAGGACAGAGAGCACAGATTGTAAGGTACTTTTAGCAATGAGTGTTATTATTAATGAATCCAATATTTCAAAACAGCTCAGCGAATTTTGGGATTTAGGAGTTTGGGAATAGAAGCAGAGGTGTCTGATGATGAAAATATTGATAGTGATATAATCTCTGACTTTGAAGCTGGAATTTCATACCAAAATAAGCGGTATAAAGTTACATTCCCTTGGAAACTGAATGTGAAAACATTATTAGAAAATAATGAAATTGCTAGGAAAAGATTTCTAAAAAATTGAGGCCACGTTTTAAAAATGACAGTTGCTTATTTGAGGAATAAAATTAGTTGTGAATAATTATCGTTCTGAGAATATTATAGAACGTATTCCAGTTAAAGAAGAAATTCTACAGCATAATACATTTTATGTACCCCATAAAGCAGTAATACGTACTGATAAAATGGGAGGTAGATTAAAACATTCGACACTATCTGAATTTCAAAGCACCAAATAATGTTGCCAAAGGCTCATTATTTCGTTGATTTAATAATAATACACTATCACAAGAAATCTTTACATTCTGGCTAGCAAACCACATTATATTCAATAAGACAGTTTTATTGAATCCAATCTGGTCAGAACCGAGTAAGAATATTAAATAAATGTATAACACATGTTTTCGTACGAAAAAAACCAGACGATAAACCAGATGATGAGAGATTTACCACGAGACAGAATTGTGCCTTCCAGACGGTTTGAAAAAGTCGGATTGTGGATTATGCACAGATCCCATAATCACAAAACCCAATTTAAAAAGATCAAGAGGTGACTTTGAAATCGTATATTGCCATTTTCATCTAATTCAACACAAAAGCCACACATTTAAAAATTGTTTCCGACATGATCACAGAAGCCTTCCTAGTATGTCTGCGACGATTTATAACAAGGTGATCCAAGCCATCCATCATTTGGAGTGACAATGCAACGAATTTCAAGGATGCAAGAAATATCCTTAACAATTGGAATGAAATTTGCCGCGCAATTCAGAGCAGAATAGGGAATCGAATGGAGCTTTATTCCACCTACTTCTCCCCATTTCGGTTGATTGTGAGAAGCAACAATCAAGAACCATCAGTTTTGAATTCCCGTCCATTATCGCCACTTTCTTCTGACCCCAGTGATTTTAACCCTTTAACTCCGGAGCATTTTCTGACGAGTAATGCTATTGCATCTTTTCCTGAACCTAATACTGCTTCGGATTCTTTATATTATCATTCCAGGTGGAAACTTATTCAAACACTTAGAAACAAATTCTTGAATCGTTGAAGCACCGAATATCTTTCTCATCTTCAGACCCATGCCAAATGGAGTTCCAGAATCCAA
This sequence comes from Trichonephila clavata, assembly GCA_019973975.1. Taxonomy (NCBI): domain Eukaryota; kingdom Metazoa; phylum Arthropoda; class Arachnida; order Araneae; family Nephilidae; genus Trichonephila; species Trichonephila clavata. The sequence continues at coordinate 27,396 of BMAO01018636.1, read as the reverse complement.
ACTTGGGAGTGAATCAACTTATTCTTTTGAAGTACCCCAACACCAAGCCCTTGGACTGGCCTATGGGGCGCATTCTAGAAGTTTTCCTGGTAATGATGGTCTTGTGAGAGTAGTTGAAGTTAAAACCTCATCAGGTATTTTAAGACAAGCCATTAACAAAGTCGTATCATTGCCTATTTCAGATGACCTTGCAGCTATAGAACAAAACTAAAAACTTTTGAACATTTTTACCAATTTCTTTGGATTTTAACCTTTATATTATTCTATTTATAATTTTTGCTAACTTTATTTTTCAGAACAATTGATAATGATTATGATGAATTGAATTTATAGGATTTTATTTGTATTATTTTTGAATTTTAATGATCTTAAAGTAAACTCCATAGGAGTTTAAGTGGGGAGTAATGGTAGAACCCATTCAGTATAGAGGGCGCTACTTGTGAAAACTTTCTTTGCTTTTGATAGAGATCTTCTGTACGTGAACGAGTGTAGACGCACTCTTATTTGTAATTAAACTTAAATTTAACCATTTACTGATTTGTCGTCGATGAAATGACTGATTGAATTATAAACCGCTGAACTACCAATGCTTCACATGATTTGATACTCTTGATGAACAACCAACATCGTCAATAAAAAAAAAAGAAACGAGCCTTACAGTAGTCGCATACGATGTGTAACATTTGACATGTTATCGTGGTAAATTCGCAATAGCAACTTAAATCCTGAAAATAATGAATCGAGTATGATTGGAAATAATTTTCTATGGAATAACTATATCTTTAATGAAAATTTTATTTAATTAACACAAGGAGTAATGCAATTTTTGATAAAAAATAATTATATTCTTGTTCAAATTGGGGAAAAGCGGTAATGATAATTTTTATGATAACTAAAATATTACATATATACTTGTGTTTTCAAAGTATTTAAAAACCGTTGAAAAATAGCGTCAATAACAGTACCACTGTTAGTTGTCGAAACATTTCGATTTGTGTTCATTTCGAGCTTGAGTTCATCATTCAAAAAAGCTATGAGTGGCTCGGTTTCTAGCAAACTGAAGTTTACTTTAAAACCACCACTTAAAATCATGGGAAGTGAGTGATAGTTTTTTTTAAAAAAAAAGAGCAGATCCACCTTCGGTATATGGTAAAAGTAAAAAATGCAGGAAATCTTTAATTTTTTGAACCGTTTGATTCGGAGAAATGTATACGACCACCGAAATCACTGTTTGTCCATTTTCAAATAAGCATTTTGCCGCACATATGTCCCCAATATCTTGAGTCCTCTTGTTTGAAGATAAGTAATATCCATATGTCGAGCCACAACATGTGAGTTGTTCTGTTGTTGTTCGCAACACCAGCTGCTCTGTGGCCCAGTCGTTTAAATTGTACGCAGCAATCGAAGTCAGGTATCGAAAATCGTTCGTCATTGTCTAACCACGTCTCTGCCTAAGGGACTTAGCTTCTTCTCTAAACCTAAAGTGAGAAAACAAAAACAAAGATCCCACGGCCTAGACCGCAGGGGGTGGGGGTGGAGCCCCTCCCGAAATGAAGGAGAAAAAACAGAACTTAACTTCATAGCGTGCGCTTCCCCAACTTCCTGTTACGTATTTCCGTCCCTTTTCACGAAATCACTCCCACAAATCTTCAGCAATCGAGAGGAAAGATGTTACACATCAAAAAATGTCGCCAAATGCTGACATCGTTATTAGTGTTTGAAAGATAGGAGGAACGATTTCCAGTATTGGCTGTATTTCGCGGCATTAGGCGACGTCTTTTGATCCAACGAAATTGGTTGATGGTATAATACATAAGTACCTTTTAAATTTTAATATTATGAAAATTAAAAAAAAAAAAAAAACTTCAATCAACAAAATGTAAAAAAAAATTCATAATCAGCATAACGTAAAAATAATTCATAAAACAGCGTAACAAAAAATAATGCATAAAGCAGCATAATACATTTATTTGAAGACCTAATGATCAAGCACTTAGCGAATCGTAAGGTACCTTTGAAACATGGGATAATTCAAAATCTTATTATCATGCACAATGTCAGCAGATCATTAAAATTTTTTATTGGAAACATCAGTTATGTCAACTTAGATTACAATAGTTCGGCTCGAAGGAAAAATTAGAATCTCCCTAGAAAGCTTATATTATTTACTAGAGAGTTTACTATAGGAGGTTCTAAAAGCTTCAACTGAAATGAGATCCTCCCAAGAGCAAGAATGATCTTGGATATGATGCTTCCAAAATTATAGTCAAATGACACTGAAACATCTTGACAAAAATAGAGAATTATGATCTTTTACTATGTTTCAAGCTAATAATAATGACAATGTTTACTTCAAAGTGAAAAGGTTCTAATAATTCAAAAGAATGCTAACAAATTCTTGATGTAATATAGATACTAAATAATTTCTTTTACAATAATCTTAATATTAGAGCATTCACCATGTTTCATTCCTATAGTTGAAATCTTAGCTATTTTAGCAATTTTTAGAAATTATTGATACAATGAGTGAATATAAAATATAAATTTTTAGAAAATGTACTGTACATAAATTTCATTTTTCTCTTACAGAAAAAATACAGACCATTTACAATAATTTTTGAATTTTAATCTTAAATGAAATATTTAGAATTAAAAATAATGAAAAAAAAAAAATTCAGTAAATTACATATTAATTGCATGTTTTGTGATTATCCAAAATAAAAAAAAAAAGATTTGTTGTTACCTTGTTAATTTTATATTAACAATTAGTTTAATACAAATAAAATTTAATATGATACACAAAGTAATAAGAATAAATTAAATGATAGTTGAATTTGCTTCAGAATTATCCTTTAATGTACTTTTATTTAATCAAGATACTCATGGAAAAATTTATATAATTTATATATTGTCAAAGATTTAAAAAATAATTTTAGATTATGCTTTTGGTAGATATGAAGCATGCATAATAATCTGAAACATATTTTATTAGATTATTAAGATTTCTTAAAAACATTTACGATAAATTTCTTGAATTAATTATATAATCGAAATATCATTCAAATAAAATTACCAATACCATTTTTTCCTCTTTTATACACACAATATAGATAAATTTCAGCACCTTTGACATTTTTAAATTTGTAGATCAGAATTATTTTGGATACAATAAAAAATGTGCATTGTACCCAAAAAATTTTAAATTTGAAAAATAAATAAATGTCAGATTGGTTAACTGGTAAATTTTAATGGACTGAAACAAAATTATGTACAGGTATAATGAATAAGATCAGCATCTATTGGCAGGAAATCATCTTCATATAATCTAGCAGAGAAATCAAAAGATGTTGAAATCTAATGTCATGATTCATCATTGTAGCAGAATTTTTGTTCCATTCCCAAAATAATAAAATGGATAGTTTTTCTACTTTATAAAAAATATTTGGAATTTCTGGTTTTATTCTACATTTAAAAATAAGTAGATCTTAATAAATTAATTTCCTTAGAAACATTTTTTACTGGGGCATTCCTTTCATCTTATAAAGAAAATATATCCCAAAATTTGTTTCTATTTGAAAAATTGTGATATACAAGTTTTAAAAACTGACTTTGAAAAATAAACAGTTCCTTTATTTTAATAAAGGAATATTTTTTTTGGCTACAGAAATTTTTTGAAGCAGTGCTCAGTTTTCAATTATTTTTATCATTTAAATACAATCATTACAAATATTTTAAAAAAGGTTTAAAAAACATAGTAAAAGTTCAATATTAACTCAATGAAGAAAAAGGGGGAAAAAAAGAGCACTTTAGGTAACATACTAGATGATACCAGTTCTAGCAATTTTATAGTGCATACTTAAAAGTTATTTAAAAATTTTTAGTAAGAGAGTTATTTTTTAATTATTGACATCCGGTCTATCATTCAAAAATCATTTCTAGTTTTTAACTCATGAATTCCCTATTTCTAAATATTTATATTCTTAATTATTGTTTGATACTCCCTTTTTTTTACTTTATGTACAAAAACAAAAATTTTATATCTGAATTAAATCTAATATAAAATCAAAAACAAAATAGATATAAAAGCTAGTAAAAATAATAAAAATTAGCCAAATCAGGAATTAATATTTAGAATACCTTAAGTAATTCATTTGGATATTTTTTATTAACACCCTAATAGGCATTTTCGACAACAAACTACCACCTTTTGGGTTATTCCTTTTATCACATCTTTGACAAAAATTTAATAAAAATAGCTCCAGTATCAAGTTATTCATAACAATTTTTGTGACTAACTAATTTTAACATTAGATTGATTGACTAAACAGAATTATTGCTCAGAAAGAAAAAAAAAATTCATGAAAACACACTGATCAGGCTTTAGAACAGGGGAAGAATAAAAACTTATTTGCTAATTGGATGTACACAAAAGAAAATTTTATAAACGAATATCTTTGTTTTTTAATGTTGTTTAAACTTATGGAACACACTGAACAAAAATAAATGAATCCATGCCTGAGTTAATGTCAGCAATATTAACCAGTGGACATTTATTTTTGCAAGACTTTCAATATGAATGAATTGTTTTACTCACCAAGCTGTTTCCCAAGAGACTCTTCAGAAAGATTTATATTACGTGTGCACTCTTTGTTTTGTAATGTTTGAGCAGCATGTTTTAAATCGTCCCGTATCTTTTCACCATTAAGCATAGATTCGTTAAATTGTTCCTTTCTTTTGAGTCCTTGATAATAATCGCGCATGATAATATTACGTTTTCTTTGAACAGACTCCTCATTTAATCTACCTTGACGCTCCTGTTCTTTGTATAACTCGAGCATTTTTAATTCATTCGAAAGTTTTAATTGCTTTAATAGTAGTTAAACTGATGTATGGAAATAGAGATGTTTTAAAAGCTACAATTATTTTAGAATCGAGTAACACGACGGTAGCTGTACAGAAATATCCAAAGAGATAAATTCCGAGGAAAATATAACTTTGCAATTTTACTACTGTAAAAAATTTGTATATAATAAAACAAAGTGTGATTTTATAAACTTGTTAATCGCAATGAATTCTACTGTACCGAGTTAACGAAATGTTGTTAGTTTGTTTACTTCACGGTTGTAGTTAACGGACTACCGTCAGATGAAAACATTTAAGCGCGCTCTCAACAATTAAACTTCACCAGGGAAAACTTTTGATCACACACAGCAGGAATTTAACATACATTTAATAACATATTTTGGAATCAAATTAGAACATTTACTTCTACATAAACAATGCCTCCCATGAGTTTGATTCGTCTGGAAACCTTGTAGTTAAAATATATGCTACTGAATTCAAATACATAAGGTTAACTGTATCTGTCACCTTACAAATCAAAAGTAAACACGTTGCGATTGACATGCGTCGTGGTTAGTACGATGTCTCTCACTTTCTAAGAGAAAATGCAGTGTTTCCAGTAAAAGTGAACAAAATTCATTCATCTTATGAAACCAAAATCTACATATCTCCGAAAAGCATTTTATTAACAGAATCATGGCGAAAAGTATGTATGAATATGTGAAAAATTATGAAAATCTTGATATCATTTGTCCAAATACATGGATTGTAGTACGAATTGACGGTAAAAATTTCCACAAACTGTCCGATACTCATAAATTTGTAAAACCCAATGATCAGCGTAGTTTGGATTTGATGAACAAAGCAGCTAAAACGGTTTTTAAGGAAATCAATGATGTTATATTAGCATATGGACAAAGTGACGAGTACAGTTTTATATTTGAAAGGCAGACAAAATTATATAAAAGAAGATCAAGCAAAATTCTGACAAATGTTTGTAGCCTTTTCACGTCTTCCTTTGTGTATTATTGGAAAACTTACTTTCCAAATGATGATTTATTATATCCACCTTCATTTGATGGACGAGTAGTGACATACCCAACTAATAAGAACTTGCGTGACTATTTAAGTTGGCGTCAAACAGATTGTCATATTAATAATTTATATAATACAACTTTTTGGGCTTTAGTACAACAAGGAGGTTTATCTCCCAAAGAAGCAGAAGAAAAAATCAGATATACAGTTTCAGCAGAAAAAAATGAGATTTTATTTTCACAATTTAGCATAAATTATAATAAAGAAAAAGAGCAATTTAAAAAAGGTACTTTTATACTTAGAAGTAAAGTGCACAAACAAATTGTAATGATAGATGATTATTATGAAGAAGAAACAGGACTCTACCTGTCGTTTATTGATATCATAGGAAATAAATTTTGGCAAAATAATCCCCATATTTTAGGTGAAGACTGATTATTACAAGATATAATATTTATTTTTCCATGGTTTATATAATATTTATTATTTTTAATTTTATATTGTTTTTAAATAAAAAATGCATCAAAATAATTCTCTTTTGCTAATTAAATTATATTGACAAATTCTGAGTGTATATTGTGTAGTTTTTGTAATAAGAAAGGGAATTTTTTAAAGTTATTTATTTGATTTTAAAATTAAATCCAGTGACTTGTTACTCATTTGAAATAACAAATGAAATACACTGTTTGTGAAAATTGCAACACCATGAAAGAAAACAAAATAACAGGAATTGTAAAATTAGTTATGATATGTCATAAAGCAATCACGTTTTTATCGGCATAGAAAACCTACTAAACTTTGAAGCGAGCTTTGTCAATATAAAAATAGTATCTGATTTTTTATTAACGTCACACTTTGAAGCAACATGAGGGCTATTGGGATGGACCTCGTAATTTTGAACCTTATTTTAAGGGATGATGACAACACTTGACCCGATATCCCATTCACTAAACCTCCAAACCATGAGAACTTTGACCCTCAACAGAATTAACATGTGGCAGCCCCACAAATCTTTAGGGGCACCAGGACTCAAACCTATGATTTGACAAAAACAATGCCAGCCACAAGTTTGCAACCATAACCCCTGAGTTATTGCTGTCTCAAAAAGCACTGTATAAAATTGTGTTAAAATGTGTGCATTATCACATGACTGTGGTAAAAGATTGATTAAAAGTCAATATGTTTTGTCAAAAATATAGAATGCTATATACAAGCTGTTTAAACATACTACGATTGGCCTCTGCTAGAGTATACTTTTGCATGCCTACTGGTGACAGATGAATTCAACTATAACATTGGTTTAATCATTTATCAGATGCTACAGGGATGAATGACTTCTGGAGTGTCTTATTCAATATCATATTGGACAAACAACTCTGGTGCACTACTGGGTATCATTTGTGATTTGACCTACATCAAGGATGTTGTGGAGTCTCTAGAACCCTCCTCATTCAACATCTGTATTTTAAGAAGGCAATGTCTGATCACATTTCTTGGAATCTGCAATCTTTTTTGATGTCAGGTTTTACCTCTGTGGCTGGCTTATACTCTGAATATGTCAACCATTGAGCATATCTATAATTATATCAGCTAGCAACTTACTTATCAGGCTGAGAGTATGGCGCCAAAAGTCATCTGGAATGCCATTCAAAATTTTATCATTCGGCACCACATTATGATATACAGGCTTTCATCACTGAATTGCGGATGCACAAGATATTGATTTTTGTCTCATTACTTTGTAAATTTGATCTTTTATTTAAACCACTATAAGTAATAAATTTCATTCATTTCCAAGTACTCTTTCATTATACTGCAATTTTCACAAACAGTAGTGTATATGTGAAAAAGTGCAAACAATTTTTTTCTTTATACAACATTACTATACACCCAGCATACAATCTCCCAACAGGAAAAAAGTCTTGGTTTGAAAGGGCTTTGGTATGTTTTTTGGAATATGTAACTTTATGTGTGTGTGTTAACAGAGTTTATTAAAATTTTAATATACAATGGATGTGAATAATTACAAATATTAGATGAAGACTGTCATTTCATCATAGTAAAACAGTCATTCCGATATAATTTTTCAATTATATATTAGAGCAAATTTCTTTAAATGTGCATATTATATATGTTTTATCAAATCTCTATTAAGTATGGGAAAATATTTATTTTTGAAACTAAAAATGATAAATAAATTTTTTTTTAAAAAAAAATCAATACTTTTTCTTTTTAATATCACAACTTTTTGTACCCTTTTTATTGTATTTGTTTTTACAGGCTAAAATTTCTTTTCCATTCAGTAATGTATTAAATTTTGTTACTTGCAAATTCAATTTTATTGCAATTGTGTTTGCTCTCAATCTAAAAAAAGATCAAATACTTCTTAAGAAAAACTTTTTACTTTATAAGGAATAAAATTTAAATGAAAGAAATTCATTTGAAAGTGCAATTCAATAAATAAACATATCTTGCAATTATCACATTGATTAGAAAAACCATGTATATGACTCATTAATTCTACATCCAAAAGAGAAGATCACCTTAGAATTTTTAAATTTGAATAAATTTATGCTTTTTAATAAAAAAAATTAAATTTTTATCATTATATTTTTTGAAACTAGTTCTAAAAATAATGAATTTGATTTTAACTACTTAAAAACATTAGCAATCATTTTTCTTATTAATACTTAAATATTTTTTAAAATAGAAAGTTTTGATTTAACACATAGGATTTGAATGACTGTTATAAATAATTCAGAATAACATTCTACAAAATAAATATGAAACATTATTACAATACAAAATAGTTCTAATATTCTACATCCTATTGATAAGTTCATCATTAAATGAATGCATATTCTACAATTTGAGAGGATAAATATAGAAATAAACATTTTCACACTAAAAATATAGTTAGTAACTTATATTAATGAATTAAATATAGTAGTAGTGTAATTAAAATACAAATGTTAGAATATGTAGGATTTAATTTTATGGTTTTCAAAAAAGCTTAAGTTAAGAATTATATTTTCCTACGTCATCAGTATTTACACATTTTTTTTTATTTCATTAACAACTAGTGCACTTGCTTTTAAATCTGTGTGTCCAGGCAATTTCACTTTATAGATTTATCCATCAAAAGTCAGAAGCTCCATAAAAAAAACTGCTTTTAAGAATTGGTCACTAGCATTATTAAAATTTTCTATGTTTGAGAATAATTTATGTTCCTGAACATAATTTTCTTTTAGAGTGCATAGCAATTTTTTGGTATAAGATAGTACAGATTTGTGTGTTTTACTTTCTTGAAGTTAATAAATAAATTCAGAGTATGTTTTTATTGCTAAAATAGGATTAGCTTCCAATTTTAGAATTACATTATTAAATAAGGGTAAAATACCATATCAAATTTTCAAAAACAGATCACTTTGGGGATTTTCAAATAATAAAAATGAAAATGTTATTTATTATGGGTAAGAAACTTTGAATTGCTGAGAGATAATACTTTTTATGTTTGTTTCCACTAATTTACAGAACTTTCTTAAGTTTCATTACTCTCTACATATGAGGAAATATTTATATATTTTTATAATATTAGCTTCTAAATTCAGGTGTAGAGACTTGCATGCTGTTTGAACTGAATTGTGTACAATAAGGGTTGATCAACCAATTTCTAAATTGGATCTATCTAAATCATTTTGAACATTTCTGAACACATTTTCATTCCATCGATTACTGTTAATGCAATTGGCAGTATAAGAAAACAACTTTTCTTCAAGTTTGTATTTTTTCAAGTTACAGGGTAAAAAAAAATTAAGAGGTTTTATCTTTCTTGAAATTTTAAAGTTTAGTTTAAATTCCCAGCTTCAGACAGAAATATCTTACAACAATTGGAGCAAATTTCACTTCACTTCTGTTTGAGCTATACATCATTACTGTTACACAATAAATGATTTTGAAAGAATACAATAAAGGAGAAATAATGTTAACAGTAATTAACTCAGTTTTGGTAACAGCAGGTGAAAATTTTGGGTCATATTTTTAAACCAGTTTAGATGTGCAACCTGATGTTTTGAATTTGAGTTCGTGTCTAACAATGTGGTAGTGGTCTAGGCATCGGATCGTGGCTAGCGTGTCAGGAGTTCGATCCCAGTACCACTGAAGACCCGCCGTGTAGGGGAGCGATGCAAGTTAAATCTGTCGAGAGCTCAAACGTCCTCCCGTTGGTGTGGTGTGGTAGTTAGGAGGGGGGGGGGTGCCAGCTCAGGTGTTGTCCATGGTTCAAAAGTACGCGGACCGTCCCCAAAAGACCTTGTGTAGCTGAACAAGTGGGATGTTAATATTCACTCATTAACAATGTGGTATGAAAATGTAGCTTCTATAGCAGTATATTATTCCAGGTTAGTGAAATTGTTATTCCAATTTTTCACCTTAAAAATATCTTATGTTTGCTGAAGCAGTAGCAACAATAGCCCTGCTTTGTTTAACTATTTTCATGTTGTTTTAAATGTTACTTCTCCCTCTATTTGGTACATGAGATTCTCTAGCATAGTGTGTATTTTTGTCATTACATAATTTCAAAAATTTGTATTCCTTCTCCAGGTAGCATTAAACACATTTTCTTTTGCCCTAATGCAAAATGATAAGACAAAAAATGAATACAGATAAAATGATTAAAAGCAAGTAGAATTACTTCACAAATTCAAACAAAAACACCCCCTCTTTTTTTTGGTGCCAAATGATTAAGTAAAAAGTTGTGGTGAGATCAACAGCCATGTCTCCATCAAAATCAACATCACTGCTTGCTCTAAGGTCGGCTGAGTGACACTTACCCATAAGAAAATGTTTAAAAATGTAATGTTGAACACAGAGTTTGAAATTAACAAATATCAGTCATAAAATTCTCAAAACCCTTGCCATTTTTGCAACCCTGAACAACATTTAAAAACACAACCTAATCCTGGAAGTATGATAAAACCTATTCCTAGGCAATTTATTTATCATTTTCTTAAAGTAAGATATACATATTATTATCTAATGCAAAACAAATGAAAATTTTAAATTTTTTTTCAATAATAAATCTAACACTTTCTTAAAAATATTAATTATGTTTTCAACTTGTAAGTAAAGAAAGATATAGGATCTAACCAGCAAAATCAACAGAGGTAAGTAATTATTAGCATTTTATGACAGAAAATTGAATGTAATTGTGTCAACCAATTTAAAGACAGGAACAATATTCAATCTGAGCTTTTGGCAAAATTAGATAAATGGTAAAATATATTTCAGATCAAAACACATAAAAATAAGGCATTTTATTGTCAGTTTCATCTTTTCAGTAGCTTTCTCATGTACTTGTTTCATTGCTATAAAAAAATGAGCTAATCACAACAAAGATTCTATTTTTAAAGACATGTTTTAATTTTGAAGGCATGCCTCAATTAGAATAGAAGTTCAATTATTTTAACAAAAATATAAAGCATATAATATCTTTATATAAATAAGTATATATATAATTCATACAATATATAACATTAAGTACAACCACATCTATGTCGATATTTGAGTAGATTTCAAATAAGAGTAGGCTCTGTTCACCTGTAAATAACAGTAAAATTTCATATATGTGTATTAAATTATAAGAAAGGAAAACATGGTATTAAAAACAATGTTATATTTAAAAAAATATAAAAGAATCATAAATATACCTGATCTTGAATTGTATCCAATGACCACTTGTTGCAAAATATAATATTTGCAGCAGCGACATATTGTTCATTTGATGGCAAGGCATTTATGAGTTCTACAGTTTCTTCTTCAGTAAATTTGTAATGTTCTTTGATTAATTTAGTACACTGTAAATACATAACATAAAATATAAATATCACATATTTTTTAAAGATTTTTAACAAAAATTATTTATGATACATATTTACAACCTCAGGAATAGGAAGTATTGCAGCCCAGGTTTCTCCGATTTCAATGCCAAAATTATAACCTTCAAATAAACTTGAGTCTTTGATAAGAATTGTCTGTACTCCTAAAACATTACCGGAAATCACAATCAGACACACACTACAAAGGAAACATAATTAATTTACTAGATAAAAATAAAATTTCATTCACCCCCACTTTCATATACACATACAAATAAATGATATAAACAGAATTCTTCTTTGGGAAGCAGATCCAGAATTTTACTCATTGTATTGTACATAAAAAACAAAAACTTGATTTAAGTTGAAAGAGTTTAAAGAAATAATTTGATAATATTAGTTAAGAAAAAACTGATCCCTATAAACTCTTTTTGTTTTCATTCCTGATACACGTGTATATATGTATGTGTGCATGCGAATGCATGCATGTATAGGAGGGAGAGAGAGAAAATGATTAATTGAATCCTGTAGAGAAAATTTTTTGAATACAAAAGTACTTGTTTCACTACTTTGCTGGATGTTTCATACATTTTTTGATGATCAATTTTTATTAGATTTTTTCAGAAAGTTGTAAAGGGGAGAGAGAAAGTATTAGAGAAAAAGTTATCAATCCACATATATTTCACTTAATATTTCTAGTATTTCTGTGAATTTAAATATTAGACTTTTGTATTTGCTGACAGTCATGATTTAAAGGTTTAAAGAAAGGTAAAAATAGGAAATATAACCAGTGGCACACATAAGGGGGATATCCTAGGGGTCAGGACCCCCCAAAAGCCCTTGAGTATTTTTTTTATTGATAATCCTATATATATATATAACAAAATTTAATTAAGTACTTGTAATTAACAATTTATTTATACTGTTTTTTGTTAACAAAATCAGAAGAATCAATTGGTGTTGTCTCGAGGTATGATATGAGTTGGAAAACTTTCGACCATGGACACCCCCTAGAAAATTTTTTGTGTGCGCTACTGAATCTAACAATATGTCCCAAAAATAAAATAATTGAATCCAATTGATGAAATTCTTACAGTAAGAATGAATAAAAGAAATTTAAAAAAAAAGTCTTAAAAATATATTTAAAATGAAAATATGACAAACAATTAAAAAAATATTAATTAGAGTTCTTCATTGAAACTGGTCATTTTATTTCATGTTTGCTACAAAAACAATTTTTTACTAAAAAGTAATGTACCACTACAGAGCTGAGAGGGTTCTTTTATTAACCTTGTAAATATTGCATTGAGTTGAAAACTATTTACTTTTTAAAAAAAAACCCATAGCTTTAGATTATTAAAAGAAATCTATTAATATTTATATTGATTATTTTGGGTTATACCATAAATAATGCATTTTGTTAATGTGAGATCCTGATTTGCTGACTTTTCCAATAGGATTCAAGTGTTGATGAATGATTGTCTAATTAAATCCAAACTCCTTGTTTGTTTCTGAACAAATATAATGGAGTTTTATTCCCTCATGGTTTTGCTTGATGTCCTAGATCTTCCAAGATTAAGTTTGTCTTTTAGGATGTTGTTTCTCCTTCAGAAATTCTGGGACCACTATTGATGTTGGTTTATGCTTATTATTTGATCTGCATGTGAAACAGTAATATTTATACCATGTTTAATTATGCTGTTGCTTTTGAGCAAAATATATATAATATTAAATATGTTTCTTTATCATTTCCAATATAATTTTGGGGGAAATAATAAAAAAAAATCCAACTACATTCTTCAAAACTAGCACTAGGAATTTAAAATTACTACTACTTTCTTTATTAGAGAACTGAGTAGGCATTTTAGCTTCCTACATCCTCTTGTTTATTTTATATCATACAATTGAAAAAAAAATTGCATTATTTATGGGATAATTCAATGCCATTAAATTCAATTCTGACTAGATCAGCTTCTGAAAAAATTAGAACTTCATTATAGCTTGTGAGAAATATTCATGTGATTTCAAATAAAGTTCACAGTAATATTTGCCTAATGTGATGGAATAAGCTATCACTGATATCCAGTTGCATTATTTAATCCAATAATTACATAATACAGATGATTCAACAAACTCGAAAATACTTTTTAAATTATAAAATACCATTCACGTGTTTCAACTAAATAAGTTTTTAGTTGATCACCAAATAAAGATTTTATTTATAAGCCCATTAAAAAATTCATGTCCCAATTCGAGTGTGATATTTCAAATACCACTTATCTGTTTTTTAATGTTCAAATGGCGCATAAATGTATGAATAAACAATAAAAGTTTTAAAAATACAGAATAAATAAAAGAGTAAAACGGTTAGGATGTAATTCAACAGGAAATAAATAGTATGGGTAAATTGAACAATGAAATATCAGATTATGTGAAAAGTGCAGATAATTTGAATTAATGTAATTTTGTATTTTAATTAGAAAGGATACGAAACAAAGTGTATGTGCAAATGGGAGGAATGAAGGCTCAAGAATAATTATATTTTAAATTTATGAAAAAAATATCTAAAACATCATAAAAAATATCTTTCAAAACACAATTAATACTTTTTAGTACATTTCATAATATATAAACTACAACTACAGATAATTTTGTTATTTTTAAAATTGATTTCTATATCTGAACCCTTTCAATAATTTATATGAATTTTTCTAATAATCACAAGAGCTTTTAAATACTGTCATTAGAAAAATAAATTGATTAGTAAGTGTTATTTTTTTCAACTACATTAGATTTAATTAAATTTTCATATAAAATGAGCAATTAAATGTAAAATAATTACATTGACTGAAAAAATACAATTTTTTTCTCTTACCTTCTTTTGAATAAATTTCAAATACTTGCTGCAAGGCTGATTTTACTTTATTAAGTACTAATTCTTCTAGCCAGTCTTTCTTTTTCTAAGAATAATAAATAGCATAATAAATGTTCAAAATATAATAAGTATATTATAAACAAGAAAGTAGCACTGTAAATAACTAAGCAAATTTTAACTAATAAATATAAAGATATAATCAAAAAGAAATACAGAGTATAAAAATTTGGAGTGAGGAAATAAGTTTTAAATTAAGAGGATAAAGAGGAGGAGGGAAAAGAGGATAAAATTCTTTTTTCATAATATTTATTACAAGTACTATAATACCAGACAAGAGCATAAATAATAACTTAAATTATAACGTTGGGTGTCAAACTATTACGGTGGCACCAAATTATAAAGGGTGTGACCCAATGTAATAAAGGGTCACATGGGGAATGGGTTTTTAACCAAGTCCACTAGTTAATTAAAACACATTTATTAGACAAAACAAACATTAATATACATAACTAGAGAACAAATATTTAGATTACAATTGAAAGGGGATCGGAGCGTAGGCTCGTACGTCCTTACAGTTCGGAAGCTTGGCCATCACTGGAGATTGTTCAACCCACTAGAGGGCGTGTAAGTCTTTGTGCTGCTAATAAGGGAAGAGTCTAAGAAAAGGGTGGTTACAAAATTAAAATAAAACATTTCTCTTATATAACTTTATTATAAGCTTTTATTTGATCTACTAATTTTCAGTTTGAATATTGTACTTAAGTTTCAATTAAATTTTATAAATAAACTCCATTACATATTTCAGACTAAAAAAACATATAAAAAACTTTTTGGCAACAAATAATCATTTTAGAATATTTATCTTGTGATAGTCATTACTTGCTGTTTTTATTGCAGCATATTCTCCAATTGCAGCTTGAAGTAATTTATAAAATAATCAATGAAATATACCTAACATATATATCTTTTTATGCTTAGATGTGTGCAAGGTGCTATTCTGTATATGTATGTCTTAAGTACATTTTTATTTCTGACTAGATTAAATAATAATGGCATGAAAATGTAGTAAAGGTTCATTGAAGGTAAGAGTGATTTTTTTCCCTTTTCATTTTTGATTGCAAGCAAAAATTTTTAATAGTGAATTTAGTGAATGGAGTAAAATTTTTGAATATTCTTTAGCACATTTTTAATAGCCTTTATAAATCAAATAAAAAATAAAGGTATTTTATTACATACCTATTTAAAAAAAAAATCAATGAACTTACTATTTTTTTAAAATTTTTACAATGCATTTTTCAGCTATATTTTACAATGAAAAAAAAATTATTTGAAAAATGAAATGTATTTGTATGATATACGAGGGCTGTTCAAAAAGTATCGAGACTGAATTTATTATGCAAAAACATACATATATAAACACGTTTTGAGTCAATCTCCTTCGAAATATGCTCCATTGGCAGTAACACACTTGGCCCAACGATGTTTCCAGTCCTCGAAACATTTCTGGAACTCAGACTTTGGGATGGCCTGAAGCTGCTGTGTCGAATTCTGTTTTATGGTTTCAATGTCCTGAAACCGGTGTCCTTTTAAGGTGTTCTTGATCTTGGGAAAGAGGAAAAATCAGCACCACAGCCTTCACTTGTGCAATCTTGTCCTCATTGCGAGAGGTGGATGGGCGTCCAGAATGGGGATCACTGTTCACTGATTGACGACCCTCTGTGAATCGCCGGAACCACTCGAAAACCCGAGCACGACTCATTGCCTCATCTCCAAATGTTGTTTTCATCATCTCGTAGGTTTTGGTGCCCATTTTACGGAGCTTAAAGCAAAACTTGATACAGATTCGCTAATCCGTGTTTTCACACATTTTCTTTTTTTCGACGAACGCACGCAAACACTCCACGTGAAAGAAGTCAGTGTGACTGAACGGCGCGCTGTACAGACCTGCCGAATTTTGTGAGACAAGGTGAAATATGCGCGTGCATGATGCGCACAGTCCCTCCACTGGGGTTTTTCTCGAATAAATAGAATAAATTCAGTATCGACACTTTCTGAACAGCCTTCGTATAAATCAGAACAATGAATTTTTTTTCAAAAATTACTCTTTGATATTTTTAAAACAACTAATAACTAGATTGATTGATTATTTATCAACATCACATTAGGAAACAATATGAGGACTCTTAGTGATGGATTTCATCTTGAGCCATGGTCAAGTGACAAGACAAATAATTGAAGTGACACCCCACTCACAAAATTTCCACATCATGCTGTGAGAACTTAGAGTCTTAATAGATTGAACATGCATCATCCCCTCTATGTGATTGGTTTTTTAAAATATCAGAATTCAAGCTCAGGTTTTGAAAGAAAGAATGTAAGATGAATGAGTGAGAAGGTTCACTTGATTACTGGGGCCACAAAGTAATTAGAAGCTTAAGAGATAAGTTTATTAAAAGTAATGTAGGAAAAATGAAAGGGAAAGAGAAGTACTTAACTACATTAAATTTAAAATACATATAACAATGAAATATTTTAATCATGTAACAATAAAAAAAATATTATAAGAATTTTTGACAATTTGCAACTGATAAAATATGTCTATAAATATTACAAGATACATAATTACATAATGTATACAATAATATTGATAATATAGTTATAAAAGATTTATGACATAGTTCATAATTTTAAATTATATAAAGGAATATTTAATTTTTAAGTTACATTGGAAAACAAAACATTTATGAAAGAGAAAAGGAAAATTCTAATAAGAAAAAGAAATGCATCTTTGATTAAGTATACAGCAATTACATTGCTGTTAATAGAAATTTCATTTAATACATTTAACTTTTATAAGTACTTTATACAAAATAATATTCAACAATTACAAAAAAACCCATGACATATTTTTACAACATATTTATGTTATCTTAAATATGTTGGTAATGAACTCAAATTTTATCATAAACATTCTCAAATGTAAATAACTTACAATGACGCTTACTTTGTTTCTTAGACACAAAAGTAATAATTTTTCATAATCAATAGTACCATCATCACAGCAGCATTCATTAGGAAATTCTTTAAGAATCTCTTCCTTCAGATTACTATCCTTTTTAAGGATAGCATTAAGTATTTCATCGCAGCAAAGGACAGGAATACCAGATGCTTGAAATCTACTAGCTATAAATGTTTTTCCAAAAAGTGGATATCCTTGAAAAAGAATGCAATATGGTTGATCATGTTTGAATGATGGCTGTAAAATAAGAGGGGGTAAATTCCAATTGAAAGAAATACACACATATATAAAATCTGAAGTAATGATAAATAAAAATCTTATATTTAAAATAAACTTAATTATTTATTGTTATTACTTTTTTTGCTTAGTATATAAATCACACATGAATATAAAATTAAACATTAAAATAAAAGACAAACATTGAACATTTTTTCAATGAACAATGGAATATAGCAATCATGGGAAACAAATAACGTATTCAGTAAATTGTATATTTACATACACACTGAGGAACAATTGAACTCTAGGCATATAAGGTTTCTAGAAAATGTTGTACAGTGAGTGCCTATACAAATGGAAAACAAATAACGCAAGTTGTAAGTAGTGACTAGAAGCAAATAGCTAATAATTAAAAACAATATAGATAAGATGAAAACTCTAAACATGTTTGATCATACATAAATGGTCAAGTAAGAACAAATGGTTCACTCTGTCCTGAAAGTGATGTAGGCACAAGAATTTTCCTAAGCCACATTGTGTCCCAGGTAAACTGAGATTATGTTGATTTGACAAAAACTATTCCTGAAAAGGCCAACTCCATGGGCAATAGAGCAGAACCTTCCATGGATAGCCTCCATTGTAACAAAAGATTGATGCAATAGAGTACAAGAGATCACTAAGTAATTTAACACATTAGGCAAGAGATATTAGCAGCTACACTATCCATGGACCTCACCCGCCGGTATAAAGGCTTTATGATCATACCTCAAGGAGGTAAATGTTAATGTGGTGGACACAGAAATATTATCATAACATATGGAAAATGGTTCTTGAATTGACCAGAGTAAATTGAATAATTTACAACCAAAAAAAGTCTAGAATAAAGAATAAATGCAGGTGGCAAGAAATGAGTATGGTGCAAAAATCCATAACACAATGAATCCTTTGTGTAGTTAAAGTGTAGAATAGGAGGCCTTTTGGGGATGTCAATTTTTTGGTGACCGGAATCGGTCACCAAGCAACTTAATTTAGCAATAGGTGTTCTGAGAATTTACAAAGTGGAATTTTGCAAAGAAAATACAAAATGAGAAATAAAAAAAAATTGCTTAAATATTTATAAAAAAGTTGTTTGGCAACTGATTACAGTTGCCAAAAAATTGACTCTGCCAATGGGCCTCCTATTCTACACTTTAACCAATTATAAATAATATCATACATTTTTTGAAAAATTTACTGCTTAAGTTTAGAAACAAGCAATAAAATAATTAGAACTTCTCATGAAAAATACAGAAAGAAAAATGAGCCACAATTGTATATCATAAGGAAGAAAACAAGAAATTTTTTATGTTAACTTTTCAAATTATTTACAACAATGGTATTTTTTTTGGAAACATTTATGGATACTTCTGCATTATCGCAACCATATTGGAAAATTATATAAAATGGAGCAGATGGTTACCAATTTGGTGTGTATGACACATGCGAAATCGGGGTTGCCAACTTGTCTTGAACATTAACATCATTGCAACAGTACATAAGTACCTACTTATGTAATGAATTAAATTTTAAAATTAAAATAAGTCTTACTTTGGACATTTTTAAAGGACTTCCCAAAAGGTGCATTCGTTTTGTGGAAGAACTCAATTTTTCTTCTTCATCTGGACTATGATTCTTGTCTTCAATAACATTTATTACATGTAACTGAGTTTCTGACATTCCCTAGAAAAATTTTTTTAAAAAAAATTAGTAATTTAAAAATTTCTGAGTTACAATCTTAAGTTAATGCTAGATTTAAGGATTTTAGTACCTTTTTCTTTCGTTCATTATTTACTTTTTCCCCTCCAATTTTTGTTTCAGTAGTTACAACCAAACAATCAATGTCTGGATTTGTAATAGTAGGCCCATAGATGTCTGTAATAGGTACCACTTCATATCTTAATGAAGGATCAATTTCACATAAAAAATCGGTGACAACTTCTATTCGTTTCTCAATTGGTTCAATCAGTTCCCATAAAATTTTCTCTAACAAAAATTTTTACAAAAAAAAAAAAAAAGTGTCAAAAATGTACACAACGAAAATGTTAAAGCATTGAAAAATCAAACTAAGAATATTGAAGTGCAACTTACTTTTCAAAGTATCCCCAACAGAAACACCTACAATTAATGCCTCGGATGCTTTTAAAACTGCTTCACTTAACAAAACTTTATGACCATTATGAAGACGATCAAATGTACCACCGAGGCAAACAGTTTTATAAGTTTTAAATTCATAAAAATTCGATTCTAATTCTTCGCGAGGAGTACTTTTATCATCCAATTTAATTATATTGTTGCAACAGTAACCAAAATTCTGTTCAACGTAACTACTAATATCTTTACTGCCATCATAGTTAGTAATGATAGCATCGAAACTGAATTCTTTATTAGTGATAAATTTTGAATGTTCATTGCCTCCTAACAAAACACGAACATCTACATTTTTACATAAGGATGAAGCTTTATTGTACAATACAGGTATTGCAGCAGACAGACGACTTAAGCCAATAGTATCAGATTTTGAGAATGGTTTACACAGCTCCGGTTCTAATTTGACATACAGTCGATGAGCGACTTTTTTATTTGTCCAACTTAAGTATTTCCCTATGGATTCTATAACAATACGTATTGGTCCAGATAAAAGAAGTAGAGCAGTTTGATACATGATTAAATCAATAGTTATGGTTTATATCAACCCATAGCCTGTTTACAAAGACATATTAACCTAATTAAAAACACATCAAGGAAAAAGAACAGGATTTCGGAGCCACAGGTGTAAACATTAAACATATCACCACATGATGCAACCGTAATCAGTTACAGTTACACAATTCTGTAGAAAAATTTTCATTTCTTATATTTTTATATTTGTTCCAAATATTAGGTTTGGATGAATTACCTTGAATTTTTTCGAAAATGGCAGATAAATCTTGCTAGCGTACGCTCTTTTTGTATCATTTTAATTACATAAATAGGAAGGTTATTTTTAGCTATAATAGTAACAACAAAAGTGAAAAATTGTTACATAACCGGCTCTACATTCACATCGTGACACCGAAAGGATCTTTTCGAATTGTTATGCAGTGAGCGGATACTTTGTTGTCTTTGATTATAAACTGTTTAATTTATTTCATAAATATTTTATACTAAGTATGGTGAGAAATTTACGAGCCAGCAGGTTACTTAGCTTGTTACGGCACTACACATGTGTAAGTCATATAAATGAGAGTTAATCTTTCGATTGACCTTAATCATTCATATATTTATAATAAAATATTTTTTATCTTCATTTTAATTTTAATTTGATTGTGATATTTGAGAGTATCTGATAAAAATACGTGATCACTCTAAAGTTTATTTGAATTACCCAGTTTTTTTTAACATTTATATTTTAAATTTTGCTGTCAAGAATAAATTTTATTCTCAACAGTTTTCAATATTACGGTAACTTTGTAAACTTCAGATAGTAATGTTTATTTATTGTTTAAGTGTTGATAGGTAATCGATTGAGTGGGTTATCAGTTTCCATTATATTGGTCATTATCAATGATTTACCTTGTAATGGTTAGGTTCATGTCCAGGTATCGTGAAACCATAACACGTCAAATTTAGTTCCATGGTTGTGTTTGCTCTGAATATATCTTATCGGATAATAAACCTAATCTCCGTGTCGGCTGCAGTTCGGAAAATCATTCTCAATCCATGTTTTTTTTTGTTTTTACTGAGAAACACCTAAAACTCTTAAATGAGTATGTATTTTAATTGCATGCTTGTTATATTAATATGTATTTATAATTAATGCTTATTACAAATTTAGATTGGCTATAGTTTTCTTATGAATTAATTTTTCCTATGTTTTAGGGAATTTAATTTATATATAAAGACTCTCATTGCTATACTTCTATAGATATCTAATTTTACACTGTAGTTGTGTTACATAATATTTCTTTGATGCAATGAATTGGACTTGTATGAATTTTAAAGCAATTTTGATAAACAGTCATTTTTTTATACAATATATTTGTCAATTTTGTAATCAGCTTTGTACCTTTTACTAATGAAAATATTATTTATTATTATTTTTTTTACTATAACAAAGCTGAAAACAAGCTAGTTAAAATGTTCATATTTATAACATGATCTCTACAATGTGTATCTTTGATAATTCCAACTTTTTGCTTGAATTTTTTTAAGTATCAGTAACTGATATTTTGCAGTCAATATATTTAAATGTTCCACATTTGGCAGATAAATAAGACTAAAAAAGAAAATTTTAAAAAATTAACGGTATTCATGAAAAAATATTACACATATTAATTTAAATAATGTAATTATGTTCAGTGATTATTTGACCAGAAAATTTTAAAAAATGTGTTATTTAAAATCTTATTCATACATATTTTTTATCTTTATATAATCAAAATTCATAATTCTTAATTTTTTATTTTGAAAAATAGTTTTGTATATCTTATGGCTCTTTTAAGGTATTACATATCTTTTAAAAACATTTATTGTTTAATCTTTTAAGTTAATGAAGAGATCAAGTAATTTATTATTATATGATTTTGTTCATGGTTTGGTGATCAATTCATTTTATAATTTACCCATTATGTAATCTTTGGCAAGATTATTTATATCTATAGGCTTAATAATAATTAAAATTGTAAATTTTGGTAAGCTAATTTTTTAAAAATATCTTAATTATGATGTAACTTTTTTGAAATATTTAACAAATACTGCAGATGGTTAAATATGAAAATCTTGTCTTTTGGCATGCATCCAAGCCTTCTTTTGGGATTGCTGAAGGTCATATTAATCCATATTTCTTCCAATTAATTGAAATTATCTGCAGAAAGTTATGGGTTTTTTTCCTTCCTTTTGATGATATGAATCAGTTTTGGAATGCTGCTGGATGGTCATGAAATGACAGAGGAATTTAGGATTTACAATTAAATACTTTACTTTTTTCTTAATTTTAAATATAAATAAATGAAAACTATTTTGCTGATAAAATATGTTGCCAATTAAAACTTAAATTTTGAACAATATATTCAAATAGTAATTTTTAAAAGATTAAAAAATAACACAAAATATGTGATATTGTTCTTCATTTCAATCTAGTTTTTATCCAGAAAGTTAGATAATCTATAAAAGATTGCATTATTTATTTTCTTTTAAAATCTAGAAGAAAATATTACTGCTCCTTAATTGTTTTGTTTTGTATTTTAGCGGCAAAGGCAGTTCCATTTCTCAATAAAAGGCAGACAAACTGCTGGAGTTCAAACAAATGAAGTAAGTATAAAATATTTTTTTTGTTCTAAATTATTTTATGTATGTTTAAAAAAATAGACTAGACATGAGATTGTCTTAGAAGTTACATATAATTGCCATACTTTCAAAACTTCATAATTAAATATTGTGCGACTTAATTGTTTTTTATTAATAAAAACTGTCTAAATTTTTAAAATGAGTAGCTAGTATTCTGTTATTCATATTTGTAA
The DNA here is from genome assembly GCA_019973975.1 of Trichonephila clavata. Taxonomy (NCBI): domain Eukaryota; kingdom Metazoa; phylum Arthropoda; class Arachnida; order Araneae; family Nephilidae; genus Trichonephila; species Trichonephila clavata. The sequence goes on along the minus strand of BMAO01018636.1, from coordinate 3,993 downwards.
GTAGTTGTTTGATAATCAGAATTAAGGAGGATAATTATTAGTGAATTTCTTTGAATTTACTTACAATTTTTAGTTTTAAAAATTTTAAAATATTATACCAAGCAAATAACTAATTAAACGTGAAAGTAATAAGTTGAGAATTAATAATTTCAATTAAACTAATTGAATTTTTTATAATTTTTATGAATTGATTAGTTTATTTATTTTAAATAATGCATAATTAGATGTTGTCTTTTCCAAGTAGTGTAGAGAAATCAAATTAATTTGATAAATATTTAGTTTAATCTTTTGGAGATATTTATTTGACAGTTAAAATAATTGCTTATACTTTATGCTTCTTGGATAAGATAAATGAAAAGGTAATTGATCAAACAATCCTTAATAAATTCTTAAGAGTAGAAGCATAAATAAATCTCAAGAATTCCTTTTTTAACTTCCTAGTATTTTTCTTTTTTATAAAATTCATTATTTTAAAATAAGACATTATTTTAAATAACATCCACTGCTTGAGTTTAGTCAATCAAAAAGATTCTAAAATTGAAAAATTAAAAGGAGAGAATTAATCATTCATACATGTGATTACATTTATATTAAACAATTTTGAGAATATTGTTAAAATAACATGAAACTATTTGAAAGACAATGAATTTGGTATGCTTATGAATACTTATTTTTGCAGTGACTTTATATAGTATATTTCTTTAGAGTTATGATATATTTTTTTTTATGTTTTAAACATTTTATCTATATACAAACCAGATTTTTCTTATCAGTTTATCTGTGTATGCTTTTTGAAATTTATGATCACCCTTGTTATCATAACTTTGAAATTTGCCTAAATCTTTTTTACGTCTGAAAAATCAAGTTATCTATTTATGTATATGTGTGAGTTTTCTAAGCTGTTTAAAACTTAAACATTAAAATGTCTTATTGTGTTGTAGAGGTAATGTTGAAATTAACATTTTCATGTTAAAAGTATCAAATAATGTTATGCATATTGATTATTTTCTTTGTTTTTGATATCTTGGTAGAATCACTTTGAAGTCTATAAAGTAGATTGAATTTTTAAAGTAGAATTTCAAAACTGGGTTCCTAAAGATTGTAGTTTTATGCAAGACAGGACAAGTTCTTGAAATATATTTTATTGATTTTGTTAAAATTCTTAATTTTATTCACTTAAGTTATATTGATGTAATTTGTACATGATCTCAGTATAAAATGTTTGATTTATTATTATACAGTGCTTTATACAAAGTGAATGAAACATTAAATTATTTTTAAAGCATCCAAAAAGAATTATAATTTGTGTGGTTACTTGTTAATTTGTTTCCTTATTTACAAAATTCAGATAACACACAATTATCCAGTTATTGACCATACATATGATGCAATTGTCGTTGGAGCTGGTGGAGCAGGTCTAAGGGCAGCCTTTGGACTTGTTCAAGAAGGTTTTAAAACAGCATGCATCACAAAACTGTTTCCTACTCGGTCACATACAGTTGCTGCTCAGGTACTTAATTTTTTTTTATTTGCTTGTATATGAATACATATATGTATCAATTAGTGGGGTATGCAAGACTTTACTCAGAAAAATCCAATTCAAGGCTAGGAATTGGTTATAAAAAGCTTCAAATACTTTTTATTAATTTTTTATATAATTTTTCAATTTTTTATTTTGAAATTAATTATATTGTATGCTAAATTGGCAGTTTGCTTCCAATTACTGAAACTCAAATTCCAAAGCTATTTTACTTTGGTCTTTTTCATGTAACTGTTTTCCAGAACATCTTACATAATTTAAATATTTATAATTCATTAATATACATGACAAAAGTTGTTTGCATATGACATCAAGAATCTCCAGTTAACAAATAAAATGCATTGGACAAACAAATATTTTCAATATTATGTTATTGATTTTAATGAATTAAAGCCAGATACTTAATTGCTTTACTGTTGCTTGTATTTCTCATGATTATATCTAAAATATATTCTGGTATTCTGTTAAAAAATATATACTTACTGTTGCATGCATTTCTTATGGTTATGTCTAAAATATTCTAGTATTCTATTAAAAAAATACACTTAATATAATGGGGCAAAAAAGTAAAATTCATAAATCATAAAAATCACTAAAATAATTAAATTTTTACTCATTTGCATTTATGATACCTATTTAAAAGATTTTTAAATGATACAAATGGAAATAAATGAAGAAATTAAACTCTTGCAATGAATACAAGAATTTTTAATAGCTCTATTAGAACATAGGAATGTTTCCCCCCCCCCCTCATGAATACCTATTAAAAACCTGCAAATTTATTTAGATGCATTGTTTGTATTTAATGCTGCAGTTAATTCTTAGATTGCCTGTACTTAGCCTGTATAGCAAGATAGTCATTTAAAAAATAATTTATGCCACTATACAATATCCATAGGGGCATTTTTCAGTAAATACACATATGTCAAATTCATTTCAAAAATCAACCCTCCATTTTATTAACATTTAAAATGTACAATATATAGCAAATTTTTATGAAACATAAAATGTCAATTCATTTTTTTCAGAAAAAAACTCCGATTTTATATTTAAAGCATTCTATTTCAGAATTACTAAATGAATTTTGTATTCAAAACTAATCATGTACATTTGAGCATTTAATAAAAGATATTTTCTGAAGATGAGTATTATTATTAAAAGTGTACATAAATACGTTAAATCTTATTATATGGATTCCATTTAAACCAAATATCACATAACCCTATTTAAAAAGATCTTAATTTATGAAAGAAAATGAAAAGCAAAATTAATAGCAGAAAACCATAGAATGTACAATTTGCAAGCAATTGGCTGCATTGATTTGAATTCTCATGTGCAGTTATTTACCGTTTTTCTTTGTCTTATTTCAAAATACATTTCTTTTTACTGTACAGAGTATTTAGATATTACCTTGGTTTATTTGATAGATTATTTTGTCTAATCCAGGCTTTTATTATTCTGGATCAAGACTTATTAGTCTAGATTAATAAATGTTCGAATGTATATGAAATTCTTATTTCTTTAAATTCTTTTGTAGCTGATGTTCTATTCCCTGTTCTTTTAAAAGATTTGATCTGCTTAATTGGAAAAATGTGAAATTGATTCATATTAAAGGAAAGAGGGGGTTTAAAATATTTGTATTAAAATATAGTCTCTTAAAATTACTATTCTTTTATTCGCTATTCAATTCATATTCCATACAGCTTTGAATGATGAAATATGAATAAAACTTATAGAAGTAAAACTTTTATCAAATAAGAGAATGCTTACTTTTAAAATATTGTTAAAACACCACTTTGTTTTATGTGAATGTTTGTGTAATGTTTTGTGATATGTTAGAACTAGTATTTCATCCAGTATTATATTGTTACATGCTCTTTTTTTTTTTTTTTATGAAACGCGATAGAATTTGCAAAGTAATTTAACGACCAGAAAAGGGGAAAATTGTGGAATGTATTTCTTAAGTAATATCTTTCGTTTCAAATGAATTGCAATTTAGTTAACATGTCATTAAAATTCTCCTTCATGTTAATGCTATAATTAATACCTTCACTTATATTTGATTTAATCCTAGATAATAAACAAGTTTTGTTAAATTTTATTGATGAAATCTGTAATTGTTTTTTTTAATAAAAATTAACATTTTTAATTTAATTTTAGTGCAACATATAATATTATTAATCTTATGTATATGTGTACTCTTTATTTGAAAAAGAAAAATTAATCATTTGTAAAAAAAATGCCTTCATTTATCCTGACCCTATTTTTCAGGGTGGCATTAATGCTGCTTTGGGTAACATGGAAACCTGATGACTGGAAATGGCATATGTAAGTTTTAAAATTTTGGTATTCCTTTTATTTCACAATTTAAAATTTAACTTATTTTTCTTTAAGACAATTTAATATAAATTATTAATATCTTTGAATCAATGTAACTTTTTACCTACATTTGA
>BMAO01018635.1:0-26422 GCA_019973975.1 Trichonephila clavata | reverse complement strand
GAGATGTATGAAACTTGGCATGTAGAAGCTATAGGTCGTTATGCTATTAACCTCGAAGAGTTTTTTTCGAAATTCACTTTAGATTTTTTTTAAAATTCAATTTTTATGCGATTTTTCAGTTAAATGGAGATATGACGTCATCAGCCATGCCAATCATAACTTTGCGAAAATTAATGTTTCGAGCTGTTTTGGGGGATTTTAACACATTTTATAGTAAATATACTTATTTTATGGTTGTATTTATTCGTTTTTTTTACTCTTAGTGGAGGAATTACATTTGTTTTTCGAAAAAATAGTCGTAAAATTTTTTTTTCTAAATTTTATTTTTCCGATTGGCAACACTAATTTGATAACAGTAGATATTTTCGTATTTGATTTCCAACATATTATGTCTTTTTCATTTCTTTAAAAAAAAAGGGTTTTTTTATACAACTTTTTCAGACTAAATAATCATTGTACTTACTGATGGAATGGGGTAATATTGTACCATTAAAGTTTACTAATTACTAATCTTCAGGCGATGTCATTTGGTTCTAGGTTTAACTTTGGCGCCTAAAACCTGTGCCATGATATGAATCTCAGATGGATTGTAATCAAGTTAAGTTTATCCACCGTATTGAATTTGCGTAACTGTGTATAATTTTTGTTCAAATTATTTCTTATTTCCTTTTGTGGTTTGTAATAATGCATGTTGATTGCGCAATGGAACAACTACCCATCTTGCAAGGCCTAAAGCTACTATTTTTATTGTTGTAACCGCTTTTAAAAATATTTACTTTCCATAAAATGTTCTATTTCATTTTATGCTCCTGATTTATCTTAGCTGTACTATGATTATCAAAAAAGCTTGATTACACTCTTCAAATCTTTTTGCTGTATCTGAAAAAAAATTTGTAACCCCCAAGCACAACCATAGACTGATAATACCACCAACATTCAGGTTAACAAGAATAAGGAGAAGCAAATGTGCAAACCCAAGATCCTTGCAACTGTTTTGTACCATAATATGAACAAATGTTTTTGCATTATTGACTCTAAGAATAACAAAATTTAATAAACAACATGGGGAGGCAAAAAATTTTTCAGATACAGCAAAAAGATTTAAAGATGTAATCCTAAGATTAATCAGGAGCATAAAATGAAATAGAACATTTTATGGGAAGTAAATATCTTTAAAATAGGCCACAACAATAAAAATAGTAGCTTTAATAAACCTTAGGCATTGCAAGATGGGTACTTTTTCCATTGCACAGTCAGCGTGCATTATTACAAATCACAAAAGTTGTGTGTGATAAGAAAAAAATTATACACAGATACATGAATTTAATACGGTGGATAAACTTAACTTGATTACAATCCATCTGAAATTCATATCATGACACAGGTTTTCGGCGCCGAAGTTAAACTTAGAACCAAATGACATTGCCTGAATATTAGTAATTAGTACACTTTAATGGTACATATTACCCCATTCCATCAGTATAGAATGATTATTAAGTCTGAAGAAGCTCCTGATTTATCTTAGCTGTTCTATGATTATTAAAAAAGCTTGATTACACTCTTCAAACCTAACATCGATGAAATATGGAATTAGCCGATAAAGGTAAAAAGCAATAACCTTTTTGGTACTTGCGTATTATTGCAAAAATTGCCAACTTAATTAATAACTCACCAAATTGGCAACCATATGCTTCATTTCATATAATGTCGCCAATAGGTTGCGATAATATGTAAGTACAATAGAAAATGACACTCCATTCAAACTAATTGGGATTATTAGATTGCCAATATTGTGATTTAAAATTAGAATTTATGATACTTACATATAAGTGTCATCACAGCCAAATTGGCGCCATGCTAATCGCTCCTTGATATCAAAACAACTAAGATTCTGTGTTTGTGTTTTTATGTGAAAAAAAATCAGTCGGATTTTGTTGGGATATAGTGTGATTTGTGTGCTTAGTGCCAGTTTGGCTGCGGTGATGCTAATACGTAAGAACACGAAGGCTAATACAAATTTTTATTAACGTATGAGATTTTCTGACATTTTCTTTTTGTTCTGAGCTGTGTATTGTAGTTTCGTCAAAATTAGACTTTTATTTTTATATTTAAGGTTTCTACTATATGTAAGGTTGTAAACTATTTTGGGGGATTGTAGCACATTTTACAGTAAATATATTTATTTATGGTTGTATTTATTCGTTTTCTTACTCTTTGTGATGGAATTTTATTTGTTTTTCGAAAAAAATCGTCATAAAAAAATGTTCTTTCTAAATTTTGTTTTACCGTTTGGCAACAATTGACTTTCGATGTGTTATAACGTATTTATCCTTTTCCAAAAATTCAAAATAGATAAAGGATGTTATTTTTGTGCAGCTTTTTCAAACAAAATGGTCATGCTATTATGGTTGAAAATGGACATGGTATACTGTTAATTTTTTACAGCTTTTTCAAACTAACTGGTCATGCTATTTACGGTTGAAAATGGACATGGTGTACCGTTAAAGTGTTCTGTTTTTCAGGTAATGATTTAGTTCTAAGGTTGGTTGGATTGTCGATTTGGACACTTATCCCGCCGTGTGAGTGGGTGATACTAAAGCCTAGCCACTGCATTAAATTTATGTATCTGTGTAATTTTTGTTGATGATTATTTCTTTTTTACTTTTGTGGTTTGTAATGTATGTTAATTGAATAATGGAACAACTACCCAGCTTGCAAGGCCATTTCTATTGTTCTGGCTACTTTAAAAGATATTTACTTTCCGTAAAATGTTTTATTTCATTTTATGCTCCTGATTCATGCCAGCTGAACTATGATTATCAATAAAGCCTGATTACACTCTCTAAACCTTTTTGCTGTGTCTGAAAAAAGTTTGCTTTCCCCATGTTGTTCATTAATTTTGTTATTTTTGAAGAATCAACAATGCAGAAAACATTTGTATGTATTTTGGTACTAAACAGTTGTAAGGGCCTTGGGTTTGTGTGGTTGCTTTTCCTTATTCTCGCTAACTTGAATATTGGTGGTATTATCAATCTACTGATGCATTTGCATTACTATTCATCTGATGTTGATATCACGGCAACAGAAGGTAGTTGGCCCCAAAGTAAGTAAAACTTGGAACTAAAACATCGCCTGAATATTAGTACACTTTAACGGTATGTCTTGCCTACTTCCATCCTAATAGCTTATATCAGTACATTTCTGCAGTACTTCTTGCCTACTTCCAACTGCATAGCATGACGATTTGGTTAAAATAATAAGTATGATCACAACCTATTGGCAGCATTATATGAAACAAAGCATATGGCACACATAGGAAGACGACACTTAGGAAATCGTGGTTGCCAACTTCGTGAGTTATTAATAGAGTTGGCAATTGTTGCAATTATACATAAGTACCAAAAAATCTTCCTATGACATTTCAATTCTTACATATATTGTCACAACCTATTATTATTACAACATTACATGAAATGAAGCACATGGTTGCCAATTGAGTCCATAAAACACATTTGAAATCAGCGTTGCCAACTTGGCGAGTTATTTTGAACGTTGGCATTGGTGCGACAAAAGGTTAGCACCAACATTTCCTTCCATTGAAAAATAAAAAGGGTACTTATGTCTTTATGTCTATGTACTTTTCCTGATACTCATGTATTAGAGTCAAAGCGGCACTTTTTTCACCAAAATTTGACTTTTTCTTCATATAAAACATATAAGAATCTGTTATTTTGATATTGTGGTGCAAATTTTGTTGCGGTTATTCCAATATGTACCCTTTTCCTTCTATTGGCAAATTCCATGTTTTTCAATTGTAGCAAAAAAGTAGAAAAATGTAACTAAAGAAAAGGACATTCATTTCTAACTAATAAGGATTAACTGATTGCTAATGTTGCGATTTAAATTAGAATTTCTATCTACATATAAGACTTTTTGAAATGCTTCTTTTGTTCTGAGCTACTTATGGTAGTTTCTTCAAAATCAAACGTTAATTTATCTATTTAAAGTAGCTTTTTGGTTTGGATTAATATTATAATTACTATATGTAAGGGTACTTTGATATGTATTTATTTTATTTCTTTTATCAATTTTAAATATTTAAGATTTTATTAAATGTGTGTGTTTTTTGTGTGTTCAAAATTGAGTTTTTAAGCGGAACAATAATTTGTGATGCTATTTATAAACAGAATCTTAGATCATGATACAAATATCAAAGGGGTATTTTGTTACAATCAATGAAACTACACCTTCACTTCTCGCCTGCTTTTATTCTCATGCCATTTTCTGTCGTTGAAAATAAAGATTATTGCTATTCTTCCTTCACCGGCATATTCAATGTTTTCTTCATTGTAGAAAAATATTGCTTAAAATATAACAGAAAGAAAATGACACCAAATTCAAATTAATTGCTGTTAACATGTTGGTAATATATTGAAGATAATGCTTCCTATTTATGAGAAACCTGAATGTACAATGTTTTTTTGAGTGTCACTGTTTTTTGCCTTATGGTCCCTATGACCGATAAGAACTCATCTTTGTTTTAAATGAAAAAAAATCAGAAATTTTTTTTTAACAAAAAAGGGGCTATGCGCTGAAACTATGATGAGATGCACTCCTTGAACAGATTTTTCATCATGACTTAACTTTACCCATCTGACAATCTTGCAAACCAGAAAACTGTATCATTTGTAATGGTTAATTTTTTAACAACATGGTTTATTATTTGTTTCATTTAGTACTGTTGTTGGTTCTGGGCTATTTCTATGGGGACCTGTTATATCTGTTTTAGGTAGATTTTTTGGTTTTAGTTCATACTAATTAATTTTTTTTTAGTACTGAATTACATTTAATACTCTATATTAAATGTATTACAGAGATGTTAGATAGCATTGCACCCATACCTCATATAATACTAATTTAATTTTTTTTCAGTTGAAAGTTTCCTAATGTTTCTTATTTATGATAGCATTTAGTGAGAATCACTTTATCATCATTAATTTTTTCTTTCGGTTTATCTATTGCAAGTTATTTCACCCATAGTTCCCATAGCAGAAACTTACTACTGCTATCACATTTCTAATAATTTTTATTTATATTTGCATTCATTCATATCTATTTACTCTTTAGCATGCTAATTTTCTCTCTTACATTGAAATATTTGTTTTTGTTAAATTATTTATTTTTAAGCCAAATTGCAATTTGTTTAAAATTATTTATAATGTGAACATTCATTTGAAAAAAATATTTTTAATTTTTGGTTATACTACTTAATACAGGGTTTTACCCTCCCTAAAAAAATATTTTGATTGCTATAATAGATGAATTTTGGTTTTTAAAACTTAATCCGTGCGAAGAACGGGCATTTCAGCTATCATTTAATAAATTCTTCATTCGTAAAGATAATTGCATGAAACTATTTTTCCGTGTGTCGAACATTTCAAAAAATCCTCACAATTTTACTTCAAGATTTAAAATAGTAGTGAAATTTTGTAATTTTAAAAATTTCTCTACTTCTCTGTCTTTTTTCAACATACAACTATTTTTAAAAAAGCTACATTTTCGTTTCCGGGGCCTAAAAAATTGCAACGAAAGAATTGAAATGTGAGTGAGGGATTTTTAAAGTCGCACTGTTCACCTACTCCAGAGTTTTTTGGCGACGGACTTCGAAATTTTCAATTTAAAACTTTTAGAATCAGTGATTTTAAAAAAAAGCCAAAAACTTTTTTGAACAAATTTTAATAAAACACTCAAAATACTTAAATCAATCATTTAATAATTTCTTCTTTTATGAAGGTAATTGCATGAAACTTTTTTCCCCCGTGTCGGAATATTTCAAAAAATCCTCACAATTTTACTCCAAGAATTAAAATAGTAGTGAAATTTTGTAATTTGAAAAATTTATACTTTCTGTCTTTTTTTCAGCATACAACTATTTTTGAAAAGACTACATTTTCGTTTCCGGGAAATAAAAAATTGCAACGAAAGAATTGGAAAGTGAGTGGGTGATTTTAAAATTCACCCTGTTTGCCTATTCGAAAATTTTTGGTGACGGATCTCGAAATTTTCATCTATTCTCAAGTGACGAGGACGACACCTGAGCTTTCACCCATCTTTAAGAATTACCACACCACACCAACGCAAGAACAAATTTCGAAAAAGGGAGTTTTTATGACATAGTTAAAGAAATCACTCACATCGCGCACACACACACACACAAGTGCTATCGGCCTGAGGGAAACACGAAATTTCCATGAGGGTGAAGTTATTCACTCGGTAAAAGCCCGTGCAATGCCGGGCTAAGCGGAGAGGAAAGAAATCAAAGTAATTTCGGAAAATAATATTGGAAGTGCTGAATTTGTGAAGATTGAGTGAATATTAACGTCCCACTGTTGAGCTACACGAGGCCTTTTGGGGACGGTTCACGTAATTTTGAACCATGGTCAAGTGCTCTCGACAGATTTTACATGCATCGCTCCCCTACACTGCAGGTCTTCAGTGGTACTAGGATCGAGAATTTGTGATAAGAAGGGAAAATGTTAAGCGACAAAGCCATGACACGCACTCACGGGACATGCACTCACATCGTACGCGTGAAACCCCACAAAAGTTTTGGCGTTAGAATAAAAGGAGGAAATTAACATGGGGATTAAGTTATACCCTCGGTATAAGCCCGTGCAACGCCGGGCCATGAAAGCTAGTTGAATATAATATAACGATGATAAATCGCTAAAGGTATCTTTTTGTTTAACAATTAGAGATTTTTAAAATTCCAATAAAACATGCAATATAGTTTTTATATAAAATTAGGCAATGCTAATGAAATTTATTACCACACACATTGATGAATTTTACTTATAAAAAAAAAATTTTTCTTTAGAAAAAAAATCAAATACAAAAACAGTTTCAACTACAACACATTTAAATTGGCAACTGAATTTATCTCGGGTTTTCAGCTGACTAATACATAATTTCAAAAAAACACTGATAGAATTTAAACTGATAGTGTTAAGAATTTTTAATTCGCCCTCAAAGTAAAAAAAAAATCAAAATTATACTTATTAAATCCTATAAATATGGCGATTTCAATCCATATTTATAAAAACATACTGGGTTAAAATTAATAAAAGAAAAAATGCACAATTAGTAGCTGATAGAAAATTCGAGAAGATAATTATTCTTAGTAATAAAATATATAATTCATACTATTTTTTCACTAAAATCAATTTTTAAGGGTTAAATTATACTGTTAAACAGTTCTATAAATTAGTTAAATTCATAGAACTGAGTTTAGCTAATTTATTTAAGCTAATTAGAATATTATTTGTTGATGTAGTTTATTTTATAACTTTTTAATAATAGAGTTGACATAATATTTAATGCAAGAAAAAACGGATTAGGCATTTTACCAAGAAACATCTGCTTTTAAAGTTATAATTAAATAAACATTCATTCCGTTTCATCATTTTGTGTGTGTGAACCTAGATGTTTTATTTCGAGGTTATTCAGATTATTCAACCTATCTTTGTGCATGGCACAAAAAAAAAGTTGCCTAAACGTAATATGAATTTTAAAAAATGTTAAATATTTTGTATTCGTTGCAAGGTTTACTCAAACTAGCATATTTAATACAATTACAAGAAATTTGAATTAACGTTGAAACGTCATATTATTCAGAAAATTATTAATAATAAGGCGAGTATAAAAATAGCTACTATCAATTGATGAACCCACAGTAACGATTAATAAAGTATTAAATGTATAATTATAATTAAAATATAGTCTTAACACACAAACTTTTTATTGGAAGAAACCAGATTCAGAAAATGTAAAGTAAACGGGATAAACGACAGAACACACATGCTTCAGTGTAATATGATTGAAATTAGCGTCGCCTTTTAAATCATTGAGAGGGCAATTGGCAACGAACCTCGTAATTTTGAACCACGGTCAAGTAACGAGGACGCCATCTGAGTCGCTCCCTATCCATTCTCCAAACTTTCTCATTACACCAACATGAGGACTTTGAGCCTCGACACTGACCACGAGTTCGCCACCATAACAACTCGACTACCGAGATCCCCGCGTGTGTAACTGTAGGAAATGTCAAACGAATTTTAAAATATTAATAAAGTAAACAATCTTGCGTGCTGTAACATTAAATAAAGAAAATATGATTAATAAAGTAAGGCTAAGTAGTAATCAGAATTCAAAAATAATCAGAAACTAAATGAATGTAATTTATCTGTTATGTACTCAGAAGAAACAAGAATTAAGATTTTGATTACTAGGCATAAAAAACACGATCATGCTTGTGGAGAAAAATACTTAAGCGAATGAGTTGCCAATCCATTAAAATAAAAATGAGAGAAACATTTTTTTTTTAAAAAATGTAAACATAAAAGAAATATTTTTAAAAAATTGATTTATCTACGCACAAAGCAGCTTATATTTAGCTTAATTGTGCGTAAATTTAATAAACGAATTTTAAAATATTAATAAAGTAAACAATCTTGCGTGCTGTAACATTAAATAAAGAAAATATGACTAATAAAGTAAGGCTAAGTAGTAATCAGAATTCAAAAATAATCAGAAACTAAATGAATGTAATTTATCTGTTATGTACTCAGAAGAAACAAGAATTAAGATTTTGATTACTAGGCATAAAAAACACGATCATGCTTGTGGAGAAAAATACTTAAGCGAATGAGTTGCCAATCCATTAAAATAAAAATGAGAGAAACATTTTTTTTTAAAAAAATGAAAACATAAAAGAAATATTTTTAAAAAATTGATTTATCTACGCACAAAGCAGCTTATATTTAGCTTAATTGTGCGTAAATTTAATAACAAAAGGAATGCTTCATTTTCTTTTTTTAACCCAAATTTTAATCTAGAACAATCGTGAGAATGATTATTTTTTTTGAAAAAGGAAAAACTAATTAAAAGTTATTAATAATTATTTTAAGTATTAATCATATAGTTACAAAAAAATGCTTTCAATTCTTATACACTTCAATGGATTCCAATTATTAAAAGTAATGACGGGGGGGGGGGGGTTAATTAAAAGGCAAGAAGGTTTACAGTTTTCTGGCCCAATGATTATTCTATGAGGGACAAATGGATTCACAAAAAAGGAATTACACAATACAATACGTCCTAAATCTCTCCACAAGATAATGAAGTCAAAATTTTATATTAATACAATTATAAAAATATTAGGTCTTTGTTCCCATTCATTAAAAATTATGAATCTCACGGTAGAGCTGTCAAATTTTTTTAAGTACGAGAGATGATTCCTCATTTCTTCTTTCTTTTTCGACAATAAAAATGGTTTTGAGTGTTCCGCATGAATACATTGCTTCTTTTTAACACGCTTTTATAAGTTTCACTTGCATGTAACGGAATCTTAGAACTGGATTTTTACTTACTTTAAAAGGTCAGATTAATTCGAAATTTTGCACACTTGTCAAGGACCGATGACAATACAATAATTTCATAATTTTGTTCCATTATCCTTTTTAAGATCGTCAGGAATAAGGATAATCAGATTTGGCGACAATTCGATAAACCATTTCCAGATATGGCGACTTATTTCAGATAAATTTTATTAACAATGCACGCAACGCGCTTCTACTGTCTCTCGAAATCACATTTTACACTATTTTTCATTTACCACAAAAACTCTTGAGACTTTGGGGTGCGGCTTAGATTCGAATAAATACGGTATTTTTGACAAAATACGATAATCTGTCCAAAAAAGATTTTGAATTTCGAAAATATTTTTAAAGCATTTCTTTACAATAAACCATTTTATACCTAACCACAGATTTATATGGCAACTGGTTGATCCTAACAGCTTTCAAAGTTACAGCAATAATTTATATATAACAGGCCACTTATAATAATACTTAACAGATGTCAAAATAAAAGTAAACTTTGAAAGGTTTTAACAGTAAGTAATAATTAATATCAGCATAAACAAATTCCCCATGAGATTTAGTTACAAAAATTAAAATTAATAATGAGTATTAACAAAATTCTACCCATAAACTTAATAGCGAGTTACTGCTCTCAAACTTATTTCAAAACTAATTGATTCGACAGAAATTTGTATATGAAAATTTTCGTGAAGAAAAAAAATCACAATGTGATTTTAGTAAATTTTTTCTAACAAAAATACAACACACCCCAAAAAAGTCCAGAATTTCGGTTTTGTGTATAAAGGAAAAGCTATTTTAAATTAATATAATGCAAAAGCAATGAAAGAAACGTACAAAAAAGTCTAAAAACTGAAAATTATTGAATAAAGGAAAATACAAAAATGAAACTCATGTTTCCTTCTACGCCCTTTTCAAAAAACTTATTTTCATTGATTTGTTGAATCAATCAGTTCTAACTCCTCATAAACAGGAACTTGTTGACAAAATAAAGGAAAGATTGGAAGATTGGTTTTAGTACACGATTTTATATGAAAATATTAACTCATAAAAAAAATGCAATGTATTCTTTTTCTCACACAAAACATTTCATGTCAGGTATAACTAAATTCGTAGCTCAGTAATAAAAGAAATTTCGATAATGGAAATGTTTATGGCATTCTCTCTCTCGCTACCTACAGGAAATGAAACTTTCGATAACAGTGATTCACACTAGGTAGTAATCATCATTTGCTATGAATAAAATTACTTTTTTTTAAGTACGTGATGGATTTGAGCTATTTTTTTTTTTAAACAAAGTATTCTGTCGCATGAATCGAATGGAACTATCGAATTATTTTTATAACAAATGTGGAAGAAACACGCACTTTATTCGCTCAGAAATTGATTTTAGTTGAATAATTTTTTCGCGTTCCTTTATAGATATTTTCTAATATTAGATATATATACAGTTGACTTTCGATAATTCGAAGTTGAAGGGACCAATGAAAAACTTCGAATTATTAAAAGAGTAAGAAAAAACTCCAAAAATTTTTTCTAAAACATTTAAATTTTAAACTATGTAATAAAACAACACAATTCCACATATGTATAAAATTATTTTAAAATATTTTTAAAAAGTACATATAATACAGTATAAATATTATACAGAAGTTAAAAGTCATGTATTAAAAGAATTCATTTGTATAGTAATTCTCGAACGCCCCGCCAAACTTCTTCCCATTCACTGGAAATAAAATCGTTTCACACCCGGTTCCCTCAGATACTGTCCCCAGCACTATTGGTTCAAGGCAGGATCCAGTCCGGCCTGTGCCCTATTAAGTTTCTCATTCTATAAATCACACAGATGAGCCATATATCGTTATGTCAGTCCGACGCAAAAAAACACAATCTTCGCCTGAGGAACCGAAAAACATAAAGAAGGGATAACAGACAGATGGGCATCAAAGGGGCTACGTTACAGGGAAGACATACAGAGACAATACAACAAAAAACATGTGAGCTCCAACCTGTTTGCTATAGGACTCTACATAGTTAGTGTTCGAATTGTCGAGAGTTTTATAAGATAACTTCGAATTATTGCGTCTTTTGAAGTCTGGCCAGCCACAGATTTTAATTCGAAATACTGAGTGTACGAAAACGTATTGTTTTAGTTCGAAATATCAAGAGTTTTTCTAGGGGCTGTGCATATACATCGAATTATCGAGAGGATCGTATTATCGAAGGTTTGAATTAGCGAGAGTCGACTGTATTTTTTTTAAATCAGGCTGCTAATTAGATATTTTACCATTCAACAGTTTATTACATTCTGATGGGTAGTTCCGCAATATTTTTTTTTTCTATTGAGAACATTTAAAAATCCCCGTGCGCCACAAAGTATCACACGGGGGCTTACAGAAGTAAGCATGAAGTACACATCACAAAGGAAGAAGAAATTTAAAGTCCTGAAGGATTACAATACATCCATGCCTTCACCGGGATTCGAACCCAGGGCTTACGGCGCCGCAGTCAGCGCCACTAACCACTATACCGGATAAGCGGCGTTCCGTAATAATAAGCCATAACTTTTGGATATTTTAAGCCCGGAAACAATGTATAAAAAAATAACCTCTGATGACCTTCATTTTACCACAGTCACAAAACGGAAGCCATCCAAATCTCATTACTCGATTAATAACTTTTATTCACCCCCATCGTTAAATTGCTTCCCAGATTATTATTTTTCTTCTAAGCAATAAAGAAATCAAAATTCCAAATTGGATGAAAAGACCATAAGTAATTAAATGAACCGTAAAAATATGCGCCCGGATTAAAACGGGGATGAAACGAGTTAACGATGAATGAAGCTTTTAACAAATGAAGCTTTTATCAACTGCGAAAAACGGGAAAAGGAAGTTGTCGTCCAAGAGGAAATTTAATTACGAAGCGGTTTTCTCCCTCTCTTTCTCTTTTTTTTAGTGTTATTATTTATGATAAGAAAAAACACAGCATCTTTTAAATGCATTATTATTCTCCGACAAAATGAATAAGGATAAACAACTGAGTTATTCAAAAGATTTGGTGACTCAAGAGAAAAAATATATTTTCTAGTTCTTTTGATAAAACTTTTTAGGGAGTCTTCTTATTTAAATATGCATAAAATTCATAATAAAAAGTTTTCATAAAAGGTACCACGATGCATCATTTTATCAAATAGAACGTTCATAAAACGCAAACGATGCTCCCATTTTCGTATTTGCATCTGGTTTCAATACAAAAACGGAAGTTTTGCTTATAATTAATTTTTCTAACGTATTTAAATACAGTGAAATAAGTTTAACACGAGTTAACATGAAATAATACAACGGTCCCGCCAAACTACTACATGGATTTCATTCAATAATAGTTCATACATATTTTTTCTCTTTAACACGAAAAGATTTCCCCCTTCTGGTAACGAACAAAATAAGAAAAACGCCAGCTGCGACATTTAAAAGGGATGTGAAAATAAAGAGAGGTGGTTTCATATGTTTTGCAGTTAAAAAGCCAGCTTGGCTTTGAAATACCCTCGGACATGAGCCAATGTTATCTATCTTTCACCCTCCATCCCTAAAAACGCCACACAAAAACATCTCTCTCATCATTTAACTTTGAAATTCGGTGACGAGTACAATGCAGTGTGAGTAAAAATCAGTGAATTTGGTTCGCATTATTATTTTTTTTTTAAATTTAAAAAAAATTGTTTTTTGCGAGCATAATGGTAAAGAGCTCAAGGGGAAAGCAAACTGCTATTTCGCTTAAAATGATGATGGAGCTACTTAAAGCTGTTGATCAAAAATAGAAGACGAAAAGGGGAACTCAGTAAAGATTTTGGCACTGTTAATTCTACTTTTTCAATAATAATTAATGATGAGACAGCAAATTACATAAATGTTTGAATGATTTTTATTTAATAGATGCATTTTCACATGTTTATGTACATAAAATGCACTCTAATAAACTTAACTTTGCTGGGGAAAAAATCTTTTTTCTGCAATATCCTTCAACACGAAATTCTTTTATCACGAAAAAATACTTTTCTCAGTCCCCCCTCAGTCTCGTGTTAAACGATTTTCATTGTATATTTAAATATATGAGTTTGTAAGATTCGCCAGACTAAAAATAAAATTATATAGGTGGCGCTGCCATCGGAATAGAGGGAGACAGAGGGGAACAACAATGGCGGCTACGACCTGTAGCATGGACAAACAAAAAATGGCGTGAAACAACAGTGTAATGTTTCGTATTAGTGAATTTTAAATATTGCGTTAATTGTGTGGCTAAATAAAATCTTTAGCCACTGAAGATGGACTGACTTTATTGTTCCTGGTGTGAATGAAATCTTCAAGACTTAAATTAAGAACCTACAACGGGACTAAGAATAATAATAATTGAGTTAAAATATCATTATCATTCGATTTAGTTGGATGATTTCGATTGCTTATTAACCAGCACTTTTAAGCTACACGAGGCCTATTGGCGATGGACCACGTAATTTAGAGAGAATCACAATGCGATAACAAAGAGGTTCTCAACTTCCATACCATACCAACGTGAAAGCTTTGAGCCTTGACAGATATAATGTGCATCAACACAGAGGGGAAGGGGAGATTACAGAGGCACCAGAGATCGGAGTTCCATTTTCATATACACAGCACTGGTCACGAGTTTGAGACAGTAACTACTTAATTTTGAAAAAAATTAAAAATGAATTTAAATACACAATATAAAAAACTTTTATACATACTTCTGAACAATAGCGTATGCAGATTTTTTCAGAGGAAGAAGATATTCTAAAAAAACAAGTATACGAAAGCGCCGGAGTCTGCTAAAGGTTAAAAATTGGTCTGTGTGGAGGTTTTAATGCCTACGCAGTGGATCACAGTACATTTTTCTCGCATTTTTTTTTAATAAATTATCTAAACCTTTTGTAAAATCGCATCGAAAGTTATTGATAATTTGGCAAGTTCAACATACATCAAAAATTATCCGTTCGGTTATTTTTTTTTTTTAATATTTGACATATATCGATAGTTTAAAAATGTAATTGTTTAGTTCTGATAAAATAAATAATTTGTAATGATTAAACAACATCAACATACGTAGCTAAAAAAAACTATCTGATAAACTCAAATTTGTCACTATGCACAATCTGGCCAGGGAGGCTTAAATCGCTTAAGATACAACAAAGTTAACATGTTTTAAGAGTTTTGATTTATATACTGTTCTAAATTCTTCCATTTCGAATTCTATGGAAATTTCAAAAAAAAAAAAAAGATTACTATTTAAAGCAAAAATGTAAATAAAAATGCTCAAAGTATAAGAATACGTAAAATAGAAATCTTTATGCAATTCTTTACATAGGAAGCTGCAATGGTGAAAAGTGCATCATCATAAAATATGAGGAAGAGATGTAAAAAAAAAAAAAGGTCTTTAAAAAAAAATTAATAAGTACTTCCATCAAAAAGCAATTTTCTTTATAATTCACAAAAGAGAGAAAAAAAAAGATTTATTGTGCTTTGAGACAATGAATCACTTGTAGTTATTATCTGGCTTATAACAAATTCGTTTCTAGAATTAAATTTTTTTTTTAAAAAAAATAAACTAACAGATATAAGGAATTACATTTAGGCTACAAAAGAATATCACTGAAAAACAATTACAACAAATAATGTTTCGTTTGATTATTCTTAATAAAATGTTACATGTTTTATTTGTGCATTTATTCATGTTTATGCAAGTGTTATGTAATTTCTTTTGTTAATCACTTTCAATCCACTGAGCAAAAAGCCAATCATGCGTCAATCTTCGAAACAAAAATGTGATGTAAAATTTTTTTAGCGCTTACATATACTTTTGGTTCGATTTATGACCAGTTTATAAAATAATTAAAATTCACCAACCAATAAAAAGCATTCTACGATGGTGTCATCAGCTTAAAAAAACAGGTTGCTTTTGTGTAAAGAGAAAAGCAGCGGCCGGCCAAGAAGTGAAGAGGGTGAGGCAGAGTTTTGTTCCAAGTCCATGCGGAAGTCTACGAAAGTTGACCTCCGTGAACTTAGAATGCCTTTGAAAATGGTGCGGAGATTTTTACAAAAAAATTTAACTTTCAAGCCTTATTATTTGCAATTGACACAACAGATAATAGAAGACGACAATACAGTAACATTAAAAAAAGTTTTAATAATATTAAACGTATTAAATGTCCCAGAAAAGTAAGAAAAAATGTATTATAAATTCATGTATTTCAAAATATTTCGTTTGCTGTTTATTTAAGCAATAACATTTTTATTTCAACATGATTTGGAAAAATGTATCCCTCCCCCTTTCTAAAAATTATTTACTCCGAAAACATTCAGCATTACATCGCCAAAAACTTTTTCTTTTCTTTACTAAATTACTAATTCTCTGCATAAAAATATTTCCACAGGAACAAATTCATCATTGCGAACTTTACTTCGCCCTATTTTGTGTATTTAAAATTCGTAGGTTATTTGGTAAGAATAGAATACCCAGTCCACCTAAATTCTATTTAAAACCTAAATTTAGTTATTTGAAAATAATGATTATATACGCAACCCCGTTTGAGATGCTACTACTATTACAAATAAGAGAGAAATGTTGGTCGGTTAAGAAACTTGACGGTTATCTAAACTTTAATAATCCATAATCTCCTTTTCGTGATTTAGGCTTTAAAAAATGGTGATTAAATAGTAAACAATTTTCCTTCGTTCGAACTCTTCCAATTTCTGTTTACATTTTTTAAAAAGAAAAAGAGAGAGAGCAACAATTTTTTAAATTACAAAGCAGGTAATTATTCACTAAAAGTACGTAAAACAAGGATGTGAAGAATGAACCAATAAAAGTAACAAACATAAAGTCTTCTTTTTTTCCAAGTTTGCGTTTACATCATTGACCCAATTTCATAAGTATTTATGCAGCTTAATAGGAGCCAAATATATAAACACGAATTTCGTTTATGTTTTCGTTTACAGTCGGACCCCGATTTAACAAATTCGTCGAGACCGAACATTTTATTCGTTAAATCGGGGTTATTCGTAATATCGGGGTCCAGAAAATATACAAATTTTTTGCACCTACCTTTTGAAATTCTATAATGAGCAACTGCAGAAAAAATACCCATAGTTAGAAAGAACACACCAAAAGTACCTATTAGTGAATTATTAAGTACCAGAAATTTTAAAATACTGGCTAATAAATGTTTGACAATATTTTTTTGATTTCTAACTCGAAATAGTTATGTTTCGACTTTAAGCAGAGAAGAAAATACTGCATCCGTTACATCCTGCTGCAGGTGGTATATTTTCAGTTTCTAAACAATGTAAAGCATTAGATGATGAAACAGTTTTGATACGAGTTGATCAATTTCTGCAAACAAATCGCTATGGATTCATTTCCGACAATCTGCCATGCTTCACAAATTTTCAAAAATAAAATTTTCTGCAAAACCCTGCGTACAATAAACCCCACTTCTCTCAAAAAAATGAGCAAATAGTGAAATCGCTTAAAATATCGCCTGAGTTGTGGAGGGGATGATATAAAGGAATTTCCTGTCCGATTCAAAACTCATGTGTTAAGTTATATTCATTACTCATCTACACTTGTGAAGTTCAATAATGGGCTGCACCCTTCGCTGTCGAAATTTGTTACTTACAAGAAAGCCTTTTTTTTTTTGTTCCGAGCGAAAAGAATGTCACTTGAAAAAAAATCCAAATTTTTCTAATCCAAACTAATAAAAAAAAAAAAAAAAAAAATAGGGCGTTGAAATAATTTGTTAATTCGGGGTGTATTATTCGTTATAAATACGGGGTTTTGCCTTCATTCTAAAAGGAGAAAATTAAAAAATTGTTAAATCGGGTTCGGACTGTATTTAGCTTTTGATTTAATCGGAGTTTTTGTGGAAAAATATTAAAATACACTTACAATTTCTTTCAATGTCTCATTTTACATAAGTTTAAATTACTTCCAATCAATGTAATCTATCTCAAATCCATAAACTTTTACATATAAATTGTTTTACTTAAGAATTATGGGAGAAAAGCTTTAACCTGACTAGTAACTTACTCAAAATATCACTTCAAAATTTTCTCAGATTCCATCAACTAATTTACAACGATCAGACAAAATGTTTTGATCCTAAAAGAACTAAGCATGGAAAATTAACACTAACCAAGCGAATAAACAAAATTTTTAAAACTTACCACGACACTCAGACTAGTTAATAACTTTGTTAATTTTTCATGCAGAAAAATATGCGAAGGATGCATTTGTTAAAGAGCTCTAAGGATACAAAAATCAAGCGACCTAGAAAAGGCTCTTATGATAAACTAGGTCAAGTAAAAAAGAAAAAAATATTTAATCTTAAATATCCCCGTTAAGTATTATCATCATTGAAAAAGAAAAGGGGGAAAAATTATTTCCGGTCTTAAATGGAAGGTCCGAATATAGAACAATTATGTCCCTTCCACAAATTTAATACCATGCAATATTACGTTGTGAAATGCTTTACTTCTGTGAGGTCGAAATTTATTCTCCTTTTCAAACTATCATCGTCTGTTTTAGTTTAATTATTTATAGATTCTGGTTAATTAGAATACTTGTTTCATTTACTGTTATATAATCGTCTGCTATAATGTTATGTAGCTAAAGTTGGCATCTTTCGTAATTCTACGTATAAGAATTTTTCGAAATATTATTAAAGTTAGTGAGTTTTACTTCAGAAAATTTTATTACCTTCTTCATTTGATTTTTCGGAGCTAATTCATATTTTTTTTTTTTTTTTGGCCCATTGCTCCTGACAGTTAACTTCTACAAAAAAGTTCTTCGAATAATCTTCTAACTCGTGTATAAATATTTAATATTGAAATAGGAGTATTTAATAAAAAAAAACGAGTGTGAAAATTATATATTTTGTTTCTCTTAATTTATTTTCGCTTAAAACAAAACAAATTTTGTTTTTATTAGCGGTATTCAGGGAAATCGGGAAAACAGTATTACGACGGACGATTTTAAAATTCAATGGTAATAAAGTAATGGCAACAAACAGTTTTGCAATATTCGAAATACGAGGCATGTCTGAAAACTAAGTACCGTTTAGTTCCACTGCAACCGCAGCGGTAGTATCGCAATTCAACACTAGCACACACGTAACTCTAGTTGACTGTCAATCCACACCATTACAGCCGGATTACGTTGTTTTTACATGAGTTAGTCAGCATTCAAAATGTTTAAGACCTGCCGATTCCACCGACTGTAAAGTACGTTCTGTAATCAGTTTTTTGAACGTAAGGAATGTTAAGTCAGTTGAAATGTATCGCTAACTTGTAAAATGAGCGATGGAATGGTCAGAAAGTAGGTTCGACAATTCAGTGATGGACGCACCAATTATGACGAAAAACTGAGAAGGCCTTCTGCTGTTACTGATGGTTTGGTTAAAAAAATTTTTAAAAAAAGGTGAATGAGAAAATTCGTCAAAATAAACGATTCAAAATTAAATTATTTTGTGAAAGTTTCCACAAATCGCCGTTCAGCAGCGGCTCTCTTCACTGGTGGCATCTGAAGAGAGTATATAACACATCATTCAATAAGTCCCGGGCCTAACATGTAGATGGCGCTACCTTCTAACCTTCTTTAGTCTAACCTAGTAACACTAACTTTCAAACGGCACGTGTCAAAATTTCATAACATCTTGTTTAGTTGAAAAGTTAGAAATTTTAGTGAAGCAACATTTGTTTGCTTAGAAACTATGGATGAAAAGGAATTTCGTGTGTTAACATTACTTTGTGATGTAGAAAAACACTGTTCAAGCAAAACAATGCATTTCGAATTACTTTCCCACCCACCGAGCAGTCCAGATCTTGCCCCCAGTGACTACTGGCTTTTTGCAGACCTTAAAAGAATGCTACAGGGAAATAGGTTTGGCTCAAATGAAGAAGTTGAAGCCTTTTTTGAGAGCAAAGACAAATCGTTCTACGAGAAAGGTATTAAAAATTTTGAAGAGCGCAGGGCTGAATGTATCATTTTTGAAGGGGAGTATTTTGATAAATAAAGTTCAATTTTACCTAAAAGTAGTAGTTTTATTAGTTAGGCCCGGGACTTATTGAGTGATGTGTTAAGACAAGTTGGTTTCCCGTTATGAAAAATGTTCGAACAATGGTGGTAACTATACAAAAAAAAATAATTATCGACATGCTCTTTCATGTAAAAATAAATTTTGTTTCGAAAAAAGAATTTTTATGCGAGATTTTTCAAAGGCATACTTAGTTTCCGGACTCGTCTCGTATTCTGATCTTAACTTTTTAATAAAAATATAAAAAAGTTCGAAAAACCGGTATAAGTCTTTCGATTTGGAAAAGTATTACGAATGGGTACAACTTTAAGAGGTGTACTGGTATAGAGGTTCACCTTAAATTTTCATCAAGTCACATGCTTTCATTTGATTTCACCGATTCTACTTCTTCCATAAAACGTGCATTCATTTCTCGAAGTTAGTTCATGAAAATAGATAACGAAAAAGCATTGCACGCATCTTCTAGATTTAAAAATAAAGGATGACTCGGAAAAGAGAAGCTATTAAAGGAGAGTTGGGAAAAGATGAATTTTTATGTCGTGACCAGGAGATATTGCAACACTTCATTTCATGTAACTGCTGATGAATTAAATTTGAAACACACGCAATCTGCATTTAAATGTTATTTTAATTTTAGGAATTATTCGCGCTCTACACCTATCAATACGTTTTTTACTTAGCTAACTTCTAATACTTTTAAAAGAAAAGCTTACTTTTTTCTCTAAAGCCAACAGTTTTGTCAAAAAATAAAATGAACCATTTTTCTCTTAAGAACTTAGCAAATGAAACTAAAAGAACAACTGTACAGAATCTTATTTATAATATATATAAAAAAAACGTACCTTTTCTTATATAATACAAATAAATAAGATGACACCAATTAACGTTTTGAAATCAAATAATAAAACAAAAATTCCACTCTTCGGAACCTTGTCTTAAGAAATTCAGAAGAAATATAATGAACCATTTTCATATTTCACACTAAAATTTTGTGAAATTGCATTCGGTTCAGATATTTCAATTATGATTCACGAGCAATTTTAGCGAAGTTCTCAAGAGGGTGAGTTTGCTAATCAACTTTAAATTAACAATTATTTTCTCTAAACTTCTGTTTCACCTCTATTTTGAAATTTCAAGGATCCTATTGAGGTATTTGTGGGCGGGGCGAAAGTCACTGCATCTCCACGGTTAAGCGATGCAAGTGTTGTGACGTTTTCAAGTAACACAGCTGAAAAGTCAGCCTCTTTTTGTGGATAGAATAAACACATTCCTATGCACACGTGTATCCCTAAATATTGTGAGGTTTTGTCATCGCCCCGGCAACCTTTGACACTGTGAAAAACCTCACCCGCCCACGAACCGAATGAAACTCGAGGATATAGGGGGACCGCTCCTCCATCCGAAGTTCCTAGAGAAGGGGCAATGGAAGTGCGCTGGAAAACTTTTAAGAGGATGGATGTAATCTCCTTCTTCACAAACAACAGAATTTGAACTCTAATGAACAAACCAATCTTTTTAATAACTTCAATGTACATACTGTAATTATAGCTGTGACATAAGTAAACCAAATATTTAAATAAATAAATATCACGCTACCATTATTTTTTTCTCAAACATCACAGCGCTTTCCCTTACACCACTTTCCTCTTCAGCTGTCATATCAACTCTTTAGAGAAATATTTTCTAGTTTATTATCGAACTCGTATGTTTTCCCATAGAAAACTAATTCACCTTTTCCCATCAAGATCGAAGACACTTTTCCATCTTCCATTATTTCCTTCTATTCAGCAACTTCTTTTCCCTTTCTCCCCCAAAATAGAAAACGTTTTTCCATCTCTGGCAACAGTCACAACAAAATAAAGTAAAAGAAAAAGAAGTATTCGACTGACCGGCCAATACTTTTGTTTTCTTGGTGTACTTTGCCATTTATTACATCCCCTGACGGAAACAGTCGTTCTCTTTCCCAAGAAAAATTGGCATCTTTCCCATGATACAATGCACCATTCATCACAAACGGTTGGCGATCTTACGACAGAAAGAAAAGATTTTCGAAGAGGCCAATGACATGTCTGAGTGGCGCCTGATTTCTCAGCGTGTCGCCAAATCCATGCTCAGTGGATCCGCATCCGTCTGTAAACAATTGAATAAGACGAGGGCAATTTCAGGAGGTTAAAAATACAGAACAATCCCGGAAGAGAGAGAGAAAATCTTACAAAATCCTTTGGAGAGAGGTTCGCCATCGGGGAATTCCATAAGAAAACATTCTGATTTTCTAGCATCGTGATCTTTTCAAGAATATAGGGGAAAGGGAGCAAAGCAATAAGAACTTGTTTCAGTTGTCGACCTTTTTTCCTAACACACTGCTCCGTAACCGATTCAAAATATCGCAATGAAATTTTTAGATCACATCACAAGAGAATTATACACATTATTATAACAATATATGTTACTGCGGTGCCTAAACTGAAAGGAAAGGCAAAAACAATAAGAATGGGACAAGGATGTAACTTGCCATTTAGTCAATTGTAATTATTTTGCAGCGAATACACTAACGGAAAAAAATAGGAAATAAGTTTCGATACATAAAATTCTAAGGAAAAATGAATTATGGTATCCGACTGGTTGCGACAACTTTTTTTTTTTTTAAAAAAAGGAGGTATGGGGATTTTTTTGTTATTTTTAGATTTATTTAGTGCATTTTAAGAAAAATGTGCTAAAATTAAGAAGAGAAAAAGAAATAATTATTACTAAAATGGGAAAAAATAGGTAAATATTGACACAAAAAAAATAGCATAAACGCGGCCCATTCTGACCAAGGGTTTATGAACAAATTTTCTATTTTTTCAATCTAGTGAGTTGCTATATTATTCAATTTTGAAATGACCTTCAGAATAAGAGATATTTTCTTTTTTACAAAAACTAGAGTACTTTATCTCGGTTACTATATAAAAATGCTTATTAAAAAGACAGTGATCATATTCACATAAGGGACTGTATATTTTGCAATAAAACAGTGATTGATAAATCTGAAGGTTAAAACAATTCTACTATTATACAGAACTTTGAGGAAAAAATTTCACACAGTTCATTATGTTCAAAACTTTTTTAGCAAGCGCTGACCCCGTTTGATTATTTTCAAAAAATTACATTTCGAGTAAAAGGCGTTTTAAAGTATGACATCTTGCTTAAAGTAATGGCATCTGCTTTTACTAAAACACTTGTAGTTTTTGTTCTAGTAAGCGGAAAATGATAAGCTTGGTTATTGTTGTCGTGTCCTTCCCGCAGGGAAGGAATGAAAGTTGCCATTGCCTGTGAGACAGGTTGGACTTCTTAACGATAGATGGCGACACCACCTATCTCCACCTCCACAATTTTAGCAAGGAACTGAAAGGGAGGGAAATATTCTCCAGCCCCCTGCACTCGTGGTTTCTGCTGAGACTTTCGGGGCCACTGATTTAACGAGCACGTACTCCGTCTGTACTCGGTGGTATTTAGTGGCATCGGGCATCGAACCCAGACCTTCCGGTCTGGAGTCCGATGCTCTAACTACTAGGCTACCCACGGCCAATAACTTGGTATTTTTATAAAGCTAATAAGATGACCTATAAAATAAAATAAAAATAAAAATTTGTCAATTTTTGGCAAAATTCAAAGTTTTAGGGTAGTAGGATACCTTAACAATTCAGTTACAAACATTCACGGCATAAATGAATAAAAGGAGGATTACGATGTAATAAATTAAAGGACTATTGTTTTAATCCAAATAATAAGCAATCCAAAGAACTTTAAAAAAACCAAGAAAATTTAATTATTCTATAACACGTCCTCAGAAACGTGTTGAGACAAAAACTAACGATAATTTTCTTATGGGCCACATGATAAGTACAATCACGTTTTCTTCATTGAATTCAAAACTCGCATTACACTTGTATTCGTTGTTCTACTTATAAAATTCAGATAAAATTTCGAATTTAAGAATTCGATAAAGATGTTCAAAAGTTTCTCAAAATTATCAAAGAAATATTTTTATATTACATGTACTATTAAATCAAGTGCATTTTAATTACCTATGTGTATTATTATTGTTTACAAATGTATACTTTTTAAAAGAATTCGCAAAAAGGCAAATGTTGGCAACAGTGAAGCGCAAGAATTGATAGGCTGAAAACACATGATTGCATTTATCATGTCACGTAAGTTTATAAACTGATAGGCTGGAAACACGTGTCTATAATTATATGACTATGAATTCACTTGAATTTAGCCAGTTGGCAATTATGACAACTGAAAAAAGAAACTGTACAAATAATAACAGGAGAAAAACACGTTTATCCCTTCATTTAATAATACTTATTTTTAAAAAAGAATAGCGTTTTTAATTTTTTTTAGAAAATGGCTGGATATTTTGACTAATAATAATAATAATAATATATATATATATATATACAGGGTGTTTCATAAATGATGGGAGTAACTTTAAGAGGTGATAGTACACATCAAGACGAGTAATAGTAAATAGGAAACCAAGTGTCCCAAACGTCTTCCGAAGGAGAAAGGAGCCATCAAAGTTTAGGGTCCTAAATTTCAAATGATGATAAAAAACGGGAAAATGGATCGATTCATTTGCGGTTTTCACTAAAATCATTCTTTAAATTAGTATTTTCATTAAAAAAAGTTTTAAAGACAAAGTTAAAAAAATGCCGTTAGAGGGCGCTCTAGACTTTGGAGTACCGAACAACTACCTTTTACCAGTATTTTTTTTATTTTGTTAAATGTTTACAAAAGCTTAGATTTTAACTTGAATTTTGAGCGCAAAATTGAAACCATCGGGAGCGGTTAAGTGGCGCAAATGTAACCGCGTTTAGGGAGGAAAAATTGAAATGCTCGTATGTAATGATCAAAATAAAAAACGATAAAGCAAACTTTAAGAGGCGATAGTACAACACCAAAACAAGTAACATTCATCAAAGAAATCATACTCGTAATTTTAACCCGAAGGTGATAGAGGGCGCTGAAACAGATTTCGTTTTAAGAGACAAAAAGGAAACAAAGAACATTTACGTTATAAAAAAAAGTTTAATTAGAAATGATTACAATATCTGTTCGAAACACTGACCATTAGAGGCGATGCATGCGGTACAACGGCGAAGAAGGGATTCACGAACCCTCTGAAACACGCCAGGAGTATCGCGCACCTCTCCTGCAGCTGCCGAAAGTCTGGCGACGAGTTCTTCTGCAGTTTCGATAGGAGTCTCATACATAAGACTCTTCAAGTGTCCCCACAAAAAGAAATCCAGGCATGAAAGATCGGGCGATCGCGCTGGCCAAGGGAAAGGACCACTTCGCCCAATCCATTGATTTGGAAAGGTTGCGTTTAGATAATTTCGCACCTCTGGCGCAAAATGAGCTGGTGCTCCATCCTGCTGGAACCACATTACTCGCCGGATACGAGGGGGAACATCTGTTATCATTTCCGGCAGCACCTGTTGCAGAAAGGTAAGATATTTTTTTCCATCCAGGCGTTCTGGCAGAAGATAAGGTCCAAGTAGATGGTCACCAATTATTCCTGCCCAAACATTTATGGAAAATCGTCGCTGATATGCATGTGTAGAAGACGCATGTGGATTTACATCTGCCCATTGGTGGGAATCGTGGGTGTTAAATGTACCGTCACGTGTAAATGTACATTCATCTGTAAAAAGCACAGTTGCACCAAAATCGGGATTTAGGGTGTGCTTCTGCAGATACCAGCGAGCAAAATCCATTCGACGAGGAAAATCCCTTTCAGTCAGTTCCTGGACTCGTTGGACATGAAAAGGATGCATACTTTCATCCTTTAGTACTCGCCATGTCGTGGAGGGTGATACTTCAATTTGACTAGCCACTGCTCGCGTGCTTGTATTTGGATGATCAGTCACCATATCCAGAATTTTTTCTTCCACGGCTACCGTTCTGTTAGACTTCGCACAGCCTGCATTTGAACGTGCACCAAAAAAGGATCCTGTCTCACACAACTGTCTGTGCAAGCGCACAAATGTTTTATCATTGGGCAACCGCCTGTTGGGAAACTTTTTTCCGTATAATCGTCGCGCCTCTGCACTATTCCCATTTGCAGTTCCGTAGATGAAGTGCATATCAGACTTTTCTTGATTAGTGAAGGGCAACATCTTTCGTTACGTTTGTTCCGTGATTTACACTTGCACACTCGGGTCAATGGCTTTTATCTTAATAACAATTTGCATATGCGTTCTTCTTCTTCCCCATATCACAATTTCATGTTCTTCTTCCAGAATCTTGCAGCTAAAACGCTTGCATGGATAAAATTTGAAGATGCTCTAGCACGTTTGCGTTTGAATTCAAATCATGCATTTTCTAATCGAAGTTGATTGTTTTTATGTTGTACTATCGCTCTTAAAGTTTGCTTTATCGTTTTTTATTTTGATCATTACATACGAGCATTTCAATTTTCCTCCCTAAACGCGGTTACATTTGCGCCATTTAACCGCTCCCGATGGTTTCAATTTTGCGCTCAAAATTCAAGTTAAAATCTAAGCTTTTGTAAACATTTAACAAAATAAAAAAAATACTGGTAAAAGGTAGTTGTTCGGTACTCCAAAGTCTAGAGCGCCCTCTAACGGCATTTTTTTAACTTTGTCTTTAAAACTTTTTTTAATGAAAATACTAATTTAAAGAATGATTTTAGTGAAAACCGCAAATGAATCGATCCATTTTCCCGTTTTTTATCATCATTTGAAATTTAGGACCCTAAACTTTGATGGCTCCTTTCTCCTTCGGAAGACGTTTGGGACACTTGGTTTCCTATTTACTATTACTCGTCTTGATGTGTACTATCACCTCTTAAAGTTCCCTGTATATA
>BMAO01018634.1:0-26234 GCA_019973975.1 Trichonephila clavata | reverse complement strand
TAAAAAATCTGCGAATACACAATTTTGAAGCTACCTTTAGGAGGGGGTCTCCCCCCCTTTTTTTTGTTGTTAGAACACACACAATTCAAGACACACTATTTTTAAATATTTACATGTAGCAATTGTTGATATTCAAAAAACTATTATTTTAAAAGACTTTACCTTGAAACATTTTTTTTTCTTCTGTTCAGTGACAACCTTGATTCATCATCAGATTTGCTCGGGGCCAAAATATTTTTTGTACTTAATCTGTATTTATCTTAATTTATATAATCCACAATTAATTATAAAAAGATAGAGTACATACAGAAGTTGTTGCGCCCAATCACATGAATTTATAGAAATCATTCCATTGTTAATTTAAAAACTTTCTACTGAGTTTGAATTCGTGAAACTAATTACGTGTTTATCAACAAAAACATTCCATGCTTAGAAGACGCAAGGCTTGCCAATAGAACATATTTGAACATTAATACCGTTCTAAATTTCCGGTAAAGATGTTGGGAAGCGATAGCCTATTGGTTATGATCACGAACTCGTCACCGGGTGTCACGAGTTCGAACTCCAGAGTCACTGAAGACTCACCGTGTAGAGGAGCTAATGCACGGTAAATCTGTGCTGGCTCAAAGTTTCCAGTTGGCGAGGTGTGGAAAGTTAGGAGATGGGGTGCCAGCTCAGGTGTCGTCATCGTCACTTAAGCATGGTTTGGAATTACGAGGTCCTTCACCAATAACCTCGTGAGTTAGTGATGAATATATCAACATTGCACGAAACAGCTACACGAGGCTTAGCGAAGGACCTTGTAATTTTGATCAGGTCAAGTGACGAGGAGAACATCTGAACCTGGCACCCCGTCTCCTAACTTCCACACCAACGGAAGGACGTTTGACATTCGATATATTAACCTGCATCGATCCCTTCTGCACGGCGGGTCAACAAGCGGTACCAGCTGGAACTCATGACAAGCCGCCACGAGTCCGTTACCTTGACCACTAGGCTAACACGGCCGCCCAATAACCTCGTATTGCTTTATTGCTTAATAAACACTCATCGAAAATACTAAAAACCTTTTATTTTCCCCGATTTAGAAATTAAAATTTTTTTTTTAAGATTCCTTTTGTTTCAATGTGAGAATTTATATTGCCGCAAGAAAATTACTTGGGTTCTTCGATTTTGCACCAAGAAAATGCCAATTGCGTTTACAAAGTTATCTTAAAATTTTCTGTCAACCACTGTAGCATAGTGGTCAAGTAGTGATAGTAGACCGATGATGGAAGCTTACATATCATTTCGTCCGTAACCATTTAATGCAGTGATTCCCAAGTGATCTATATGGACCCCAGGTGTCTATGACGACTGCAAGGGGTCCACGCAGCGAAAAAATAATTTGGGTCTATGAATATTAATGGGGGTCTACGATGATGGCTCTCATTTAATCAGATTATGACTTTAATTTTAAAAGAAAATTAATCAACAATCAATTACTTATTTAACAAATATATTTTTTAAATTAATGAGGTTAATTTGCAGTTCCTAGGCAACAGCATACATATTATTAAAACAACCATCATTTTGGCTTTTTTGCCCAGAATTAAGCTAAAGGGGTAAAGAATTAACGTTGCAAATTTTCCCAGTTTCTCATTTGTCACGGACAATCTGCCCAAAATTGACATTTTAACCTACGTTAACATTTAAAAGCCCTTATCAGATTTGAAATAATTTGAGAATGCTTTGAATATAGTGATACCACAGTAGACAATGAATTCATACGTCACGTCAAAAAAAGGAATGTCAAGTTACGAGAAGGAATTGATAGAATAGACACTAGCGGAGATATTGAAGTAAAGTTAGAAACTGTGATATCAGCATTTGGCTTCAAAAAGATATTCCTATTATTATCCCTAATAATGGAATATTTTGAGAAGTTTTTAATTGCTTTTCCTAGTGAGGAGTTTCAGCAAGGTTGCCAAACACCAGGAGAAAGAAAAAAAAACTGGACACTACTAATCGATAGATTAGGTTAAATCTGACAAGATTGATGCCAAATGTGGAAATTTGTTATTGAAACACTAGATTCTATCCCTCCCATTAAAAGCATTTGTTGTTGCTCAGTTTTACTTATGTAACAAAAATTTTATTATTAATTAAATTTAATTTAATTAATTAAGATGTGTGTTGTTCTTAAGCTTCAAACACTATATTTTTCACTACTGTTAGAAATTAAATCTTTTAAGTAAATAGCACTATACCAGCTGTCAAAAAGACATTTAAATCCATAAATTTGAAAAAAATCAGTGTTAGGTAAGTAGGGGTCTACCCAAACCAAAAATACATTCCAAGGGTCTATGAGACAAAAAAGTTTTGGGGAACCTGTGGTTTAATGTAATACTGAACATACCCAAAAGCAGTTATTATTTGCCTCTCTATACGAGCCCAACTAAAAATAATATAAGAACATTTTGGTTTCACTTTGAATTCATACATTGAAATATTGTTTACTTTGCTTGGTAATTTTTATTACATAATTTGAGACCAATCTGACGTGGGGTGCTAATTAAGGTATCGACTTCTTACTTAATCTTGCGTTTCAAAATACGAAAACCTTATATCGACCAGAAACAGACAATCGAAACGTTCACATTTAAAACCAAATACGCTCCTCTGATTTGATTTTAATTTCCGTCGCATTGTAAATCAACACGAGTGTTATTGGCGACGACCTCCTAATTTTTACCATGTTCAAGTAACGAAGATGATACCTGAGCTGGCACCCCTTTCTTCTCCACACCACACCAACTGGAGGAACTTGATTTTCAACAGATTTAACGTGCAACAGCCTCATCTACACAACGGGTCTTCAGTGGCACAACGTTTCGAACCCGCGATTCAACAATCTCGCTACCATGAACACTTGGGTACCGGGGCCAAAATACGATCTTCATAGTCTAAATTTAAATCGATTTACTTTTCATGATGTTCAATTAAAATTAGGTTTAAAAAAAAGAGGACAAATAAAAAATTATATAGTTAAAAAAACTCTTTAACAGTTAATCGAGCTAAGTTGTAACTTAAACTTTTAGTCAACAATTCTGGAATTAGTCGCCAGATGGGATCTGAAAATGGGAAAATCGTTAATCCTGATCAGGACAATGGAACAAAATTATGAAATTATTGTATTGTCATCGGTTCTTGACAAGTGAGCAACATTTCGAATTAATATGGCCTTTTAAATTGGTTGAAAATATTGAGTTCAAAGATTCCGTTACATACAAGTGAAGTTTTTAAATGAGTGTTAAAAAAATCAAAATTAGCAACAATAACAGAAATTCGGGCAGATTAAACAGGGATAGCTTTTCAAGGATTTATTGTTACATATTTTTGCCCTTATTTATATAGTTGTTTCCTTTTATAAAATAAGAATACAATTGTAATATAGTGATTGTTATATTAATTAACATTTTTTAAATACTAAAGTGAGTGAGTAAGAAAAAAAATGTAAATGTCGCCCTTTAAAGAAACTCGAAAGCTATTGGCAAAGGGCCTCAAATTTTGAGTCAAATTTTTAGCTGGCACTCCACTCAGGGCCTTTTTTAACTTCCTCGGCACTTCAAATTTTTACGCCCCTCCCCCCTTATTCCAGAGAGCACCCTCCCCCTCCTTCATTATTTACATTCCCAGTTTTGGCTAGGGAAGGACTTTACTTTTCTCTTGTTTTCACCCTTTAATTTTTTGTGCCCTAGACACGTGCCTAAGCGGAAAAGCGGGAGTTGACTCCACTCTCCTAACTACCACACCGTACCAACGGTAGAACCTAGAGCCTTGACAGATTTAGCTCGCATTAGTCCCTCTACAAGCATCACTATTCATTTAATTATTGCATTAGAGGTTATGATCAAGTTAAAGAACATAATAAGTTTTGGTGGGAAGGAAAAAGAAATATAACAAATACTTTGAATTTTTTAAAAGTATTAGAAAACAAGTTTTGGATTGCTATTTCATTTCTTATGCAACCTGAATTTCAATTTTTCTATATCTGATAACAGGGGCGTAGCTACCACCGTATCAATGATATGGGGCCCCCAAGCTGGAGGGCTCCAACACGTGTCTGTAAAATATCGTAAAATATTAAGAGGCCCAAAAGAGGGCCCCAAGGAATCTTCGATACAAGGCCCACTCGGAATTAGCTACGCCATTGTTGATAATTATACATACACACAGCACTATGTTTTTCTCTTTTAAAAGTTACAGTTTTCTTCGGTATGTTCGATGGTTAAGAATGTAATGAAAAATATCATTTCTAAAATATTTTATTTAAATTTACAAGAGGGAGATGAGAGTTAGTATTAAATTTATTGCATAAAACAGTAATAGTAAAAAATTAAGCTTTTTTTAAATCGGTTTATTATCCCCCCCCCCTTTGTTAACATTTCGAGATATGTTTGTCAAGATGACAAACGGGAATGACAATGCTACGTTTTATTTCATATATCTCGAAAAATATATACATGCAACTTTTAAAGATCAACAGCTCACATACTATCATAATGTTCTTTTTTTAAAAAAAATCTAATAAGAAATTATAAAAAAAAAATTGCCGCAAATGTTCAGAATTCTATATTCAATAAAATATTTCAGGAAAAAAAAGTAAAAGCTTTTTTTTTTTATTTCGGCATAATCATCACCAACATAGAAAAAAAATCTCTTAATTACTATGATTCATTTTTTTTTTTTTTGTGCAACTTGAATTTCAAAAAGAGATTTCTTTTTTCTGTACATAATCAGCAATTTGTATCTATCTCTCTACATGAAAAAAAAGTTTTTTGTGATGCTGTAATAAATGTTTGATGTAGTTAAGATCAGCTGCAACAGATGGCGCCAAGATATTTCATAAGATAAATTTACACTCTAGGCCAGGGATGGCGAACCTTTTTGAGACGTGGGTCAAATTTTATTCATATTTTTTTAGTACTAGTTCGTGGGTCACTAATGTCCATTTGGATCAGAGTTAAGTTTAAAAATTTTTAACTGAGTATTTTTAAGACTAAACATTTTTAAAATTCAATTGCCTTAACGAGTAAAAACAAGCGAGGTTTGACGATTTAAAATTATTTAGTAGGGCTAAAAGTTCTTAAGTTTTTAGTGCAAATGGCAATGAGTGTTTGAATGAACAAGGAGTAATGAAAATTACATACTATATATATTGTAATTGTATATGCTTTTATAATTGAAGGGAAAAAATTTACTGTTGCAATTTTACTCCAGACATTTCTTAACGATACAATTTTTGAGAGATATATATTTATTGAAAATAAAGAATTAATAATTGGGGTAAATTATTACTTGAAGTTATTAAAAATTTAAAAAATGGATAGTTATAAGACATTAAAGCTAATATCTTTTAAATCAAACGTGGTTAAAGCCGTGAATCCCAACAATTTATTTACTGAAAGATAATATGAGCATATTTTTATTAATAAAACTAACAAAAAATAATTAAGGAATTAATTTGCGAACGATGCCCGAAGACAAAGTGAAGCGATTTTAATACAATAAAAAAGTCAGTTTCTTAAGTGGAAACGGTAGTTGAAAGCAGAGTAATGCTTTGTAGACACAATAAATAAATGAAGACGGTGTCTGTAGACAAAATAAAGCTATGTTGCAGTATCCTGAGCAAAGATAGTTTCCTGAGACAGGGTAAAGCTATGCGTAAGTATCCGTAACAAATGATAGTGTCCGAAGACAAGGTAAAGGTATACGGATACAATATAAACGTAAGCTTCCCAAGCGAGGACAGTTTAAAAGACATAGTAATGCTATGAGTTAGCCTCCTAAATGAGGGCGCTCTCCAAAGACAGGGTAATGATATCAGTCAGCATCCTAAATGAAGACGGTCTCCAAAGACAGGGTAAAGCTATGAGTCAGCATCCTAAATGAAAACGGTTTCCAAAGAAACGGTAAAACTTTCAGTCAACATCCTAAATGATGATAGTCTCCAAAGACGGGGTAAAGGTAAATGGACACAATAAAAAAGTTAGCTTCCTAAAGCAACAACGGTTTCCTAAGACAAGGTACAACAATATTAATATAATGAAAACTTCAGATTCTACCGTTTTTACTCAGAAAGGCTTTAATGATATAATCGATTCGCTATCGTACAGTATTACTGAGTTCGAACTTGTTTTTAGTTATTTTTGAATGAAAAAAAAAACTTTTGATGTATCTCAGTAGAGATATATTTTATTATTTCATCAACATATTTTCAAATAAAAGTAATTGAGATATTGAAGGCTGTATATGCCATTAAATTTATCTAATTAAATAGGAACAAAATATTTAAGTCCGTACAATCAGAAGTCATTTCATTTCTTCAAGCTTTTAAGGTCCCACGGCAAACTTTAAATAGTAATATACCAAAATCTAGACTTCGCTCTTTTGGTCAATTTTATTTTTTTAAGGATTGAATTTCTTATTTCGTACCTTAGTTAAGATTTTAC
Organism: Trichonephila clavata; assembly: GCA_019973975.1. Lineage (NCBI taxonomy): Eukaryota > Metazoa > Arthropoda > Arachnida > Araneae > Nephilidae > Trichonephila > Trichonephila clavata. Next base: position 19,740 of record BMAO01018634.1, on the reverse strand, counting down.
TGATTTCGCCCAGTGGGAAATGTGATAAATCTGGTGAAGACTCAACAACTTTTTCTCAAAAAAGTAATAAATTGCGGGGTGAATTCCAAGTCTGTCAGGCAGAATTATTTTTTTAATAGTAGTAAATAGCTAATTTCCACAGTTTTATTTTTAATAAATGATTTCCTAGTTTTTTTCATTTCCCATAATGAAGTTGCTTTTTCAGTATTTAATTCTTCTTTCAGCCTCAAATGATTTATTTATTTATTTTTAATTTTTTTTACTGCCTTCGCTTATTTTAATTTCTTTTTATACAAGCATTTGAAATTCTTCATATTCAATTTCCCTCTTCACTTTCCTGCGCCAATTTACTTGGAAAATAAAGGGAATTTCTTCTTATTCCACTTTTTAAATCGTTTTAAATGGGTGTAATTCTACAGTTCTGTTGTTTCATCAAGTTTCAGTAATATTTTTTCATTCTTCATCTTTCACGAGGTGCAAGGCGACCCTCATGAATAAAATCTACATTCCGTCTATAACCTGTTTGAAGCGATTTTAATCACGCCTAAGACTATAGCAGAACACAAATAAATTAGCGTAGATTTAGAAGAAGTAAACATTTCACTTAAAAAAAACGTGAGCACTTGAAATAAACGAAATATTTAATTACTATATTTAGATAATCAGAACACAGAAGTTGCATTCAAAATCGTGGCAAAAGAGTTTTACTTATGTAGACGCCACCCTAAGAATACGAATAAGTACGAACCTATATGTTGTTTTGCAGTTCCGTTACTTTTCGCATTCTTTTAAGCTCCAAAGTCTTTCGGGTACTTACGTATTTGATCATATTTTTGGTAATACTTCACTGCGTTCACTTTCGAAGAAAGTAAGTTCCCAATTTTAATCATTTTTCACAATAGAATAAGAGAATAATAATACAAAAGAATTAACCAATTAAAATAATATTATCTTCGATCCATGTTATTGTGTTTGAACATGTTCGAGAAAAGTACAAACTATAAAAGAAGAGTAATTTTTGAGCATGCCCTAGCAAAATTAGTGCGTTTGAATAAGCGTAGGAATGGCATTCCTTTATTGGCGGTAGATCGAGCCAATTGGCGACGTTATTCGATTCGATGTTATAATACTTAATACGTATTGTACTATCCATGCATAATATATATCTCAATCATCACCATAGATATTGTTACGTAGACCGGGGTTCGAGGATTTTATGCAAAATCAGTCGTAAACAACCAGACTGTTCTTTAAGAGCGATGAGTATTTATTGTCGAAAATCAATCCTTGAAATACAGGATTCATCAGCAAAATTCACAGAATAAATAACAGAAGGATTTCACATCTTCACAGCACTCAGACACAATAAGCAGTGTCTAAAATACTCGTATGTAAATGACTATTCACAAGCACAGCCGAGCTGATCAAGTTCAAGGTAATTCTACTAATCGCTAATCAAAACAATGCTCACTACTCGCTGGTTGAAATCAGACTTACTGTTGAGGCGAGTATCGCTCTATTTATAGCAGGGGCCGAAATTTCTGGAAAGATGCGCTCGCGCCACAGATCGTGAAATTAGTGGATTTCTCTACTGATTTCTAGAAGAATCCAGAGGGTCCCGAACTCGCCAACATGGTCGCCAGAGTCACCAACATGATCGCCAAAAATGATACCAACTTGGCTCTATCGCCAATATTTCGCCAAGTTCCCATTGAATCGCCATTATAACGTAAGGGACGGCGTTGCTTGTGAATATTACAACTTTAACATGAAATAAATATAGCATAGAGAAAAAAAATGCATTGCACATCCAAATACAAATTATTTACATTATTTTATATAAAATTCGTAACAATATTTATCAATTTATTAATACATTTGTTGGTTCTTTGCATCAAAATTACAATTATTTTTGAGGAAAATATTTTTAAAAAGTAGTCCTTAAAAAAATTAAAATTGGGCGACACGGTTTGCGTTAGTTTTTTTTTTTTTTTTTTTTCAGTACAGTACTGTGCGAATTAATTGAGACAAACAAAAATTTTTTACAAATGTTGCTTAATTAGTATAGTTCAACTTACATGCATGGTATAGCAATCTAATACAAAATATGTCCTCCTCTAGCTTTAATGAGATCCTGTACACGGTTCGGCATGGATTCCACTAAATTAGAACATAAATTTTTCATCTCGTCATCACGAATCCAAACTTGTATAACATTCTCAATCGTTGTTTTCTTTGTTGGGCAGTCCATTTTACTCTCACACGTCACTTTACAATGGTCCAGACCAGTGGCGTAGCGGAAAATAATTGGCCCCCCCCGCAAGGTCAGGTCTTCGGCCCCAAGCCGGATCTTTTATATATACTTGCTAGAAGAATTCTGCGATCACCTAGTACTGCTTACAAGAACGACGAAAAAAATTTTAAAAACCGGAATTTGAGAAAATTTTTAAAATTATATTTTATTTAGTTTATTCAAAGTATTGAGAACCAACCAACAAAAATCAAGTAGAAAAAGTCTGCGTTCACTGTTTTAGTAGTAACTTTAATGAGCTATTTAATAGCTGGTTGGATAACTCCGTGTGTTGAAAACTTCCTGAAGTCGTTTCAGCAATGAATTAACAAATCTAGTGGTTTCTTCAGAGCTTATCTTCTATCATTCGTCTTTAAGAGCACTCTTTTTCAGCAAGTGTATATATACAAAGGATTGCCAAACCACAACATAATGTACCTTTATACATCACGTAAAAATATTTAATATTAAATTTTTAACCGAATACAAAATCAACCGTAGTCTGAGTAAACGAAGAAAAAATGTATAACATTCGAGAGTATTTATAATATTTATTAAAACTGGAAATCTCTAACGAGAGATAACCTGGTAACTTGAATAAAAAAGAACACTAAGAAAGACACGAACACTGTAAAATAATTTTAGATTTAAAATTCTTACAAAAGAAACAAGATATCAATCATTGGCATGGCCAAGTAATTTTAGCGCGTTTTTCACATGTTGTATTTTACAACAATGCAACTAATGAACTTTTTACTAACAAAAAGTAGTACTATACTTTTAAAAAAAAGAAATTAAAAAAAAAATTTTTTTTAATTAAATTATTAAATTTAAATATGATTCGGCTCATTTTGGGCACAAATGCGACCAAATGCAGAAAACCCGACGTCAATCGGTTAATTATTGGCTGAGAAAAAGGTACGACAAAATATGGAACGAAGACGAAATTTGCCTCCTAATAGCGCATTTTTTACACTACGTGAAAAACGCGCTAAAAAGGTATCACTTACCTGATTTTTCATTTTTGAATCCCGGATCTGAACTTGACCTAAGTTCACTGACATTCTAGCGTATATATAAATGCTGTAACTTTTAATAAGAAGAGTTCTTTGTGTGAAGCAAAAATGATTTCATGAAAAATGAAATAAAAAACTGATACATTTCATTATACTCTCTTCTCATTATGCTTCATTTGATTGAATACTCATAAATCTATCATCAAATGCTCTCTATGCTTTTCCAAGTATCGTAATACTATTTTACTTGAAAAAAGCATAACAGATTACGTTATTTACGACTCTTCTAAATGAAATTGAAATACATGGTGGTGGTGGGGGGCTAAAGATGCCAATAATTTTCTCTGCTGCTTCTTAAATAGTAAATCATGTCTTTTTTCCCCCTCCTCTACTGCTAATGTAATGTAAACAGTAAAAAAACAGTGTTGAATTTTTGTATCTTCCCAGCATTTTATCCATCTGACTTTTATTTTATTTGTTAATAATTTAGGTTTAAAAAGAAAACCCATTAAAGAAAAGTATCTTTCGTCGCCTGGATTACAGCAAATGAAAAAAAAAAAGTTTTTTGATTTACTATGTGGGATTAAAGGTATTTAATGAACATATGAAAGTTTTGATTATATATATGAATGACGTTTGATCGCTGATTGAAAAATCGCTTAAAAATTCGATTTTAAAAAATGTGATGCGAGTTTTGAGAAAATCTACGTTTATGGCGTCAGTCAGGCTTTGGGCCCCCTTGAAGCCTTGCCCCCCCCCGCAGTGCGGGGGTGCACGCCACTGGTCCAGACATTTTCAAAGGGATTTATATGAGAATTACCAGGCCATTCCAAAATCATTATTTTGTGTTCTTGAAAAAAAAATTCGTTGTGTTAGCTTAGAAATATGGATGGAGCAAAATCTTGTTGAAAGATACCAACACCACCAGCGAACGTTTGCATCACATATATGCACAATTTTACTTTCTATTATGAAAATGTATTGCTTAGAGTTCATCATCCCTTCAGCTGATATTAAGCGGCCAGGTCCTCCAGAAATAAAAACATCTGTTTCTGAGGGTTCTTAACTGTTTGAATAAGATGTTATCCGCCTGTTATCCTGACAAATCTTGGTCGAAGCCCTTGAACAAAAGAATGCGTTTCGTTGCTGAATACAACCTTCTTCCAATCTTGTGCAGGCCGGGTTTGATATTTCCTGGGTCAATACAAAAGTTTTTTCTTCATTGCAGGTGTTAAAAACTGTTTATCGATCGGTTTTCTTGCAAATCAAGTCTTAATTAGGCTTCATCAAACTGTCGATGAATCAAAGCTCACACCAGTAGCTAATAATTCTCTCTGTAGATCTCTACATGTTTTGTAAGGATGCATTGTACTATTTCTGTTCGAGGCGTGGTGTTGCGTTTGCGTCCACATTTATTCTTTCATTTGGGAGACACTGTCCCAAAATTCTTTTGCTGATTAATAATCCTAGAAACACTGGATTTTCCAATTCCAACTGCTGTAGCAATGTCCCTCACAGAAATAGAAGTATGCTGACTAAGGGTAACTAGTTTTTTTCATTGATATAAAATTGTTTTATAAAAAAATCCAAAACATATGATATAATATCTGCAAGATTTTTACGCAATTTTTCCTTCTAATTCAGAAATTAAATCTTGGAATTTTGTTTTCCACACTACGCTGCTTCGAAGTTCAACTAATTCCATTTCTAAATTATCGATACCTATCCACATAAATTCGGTTAACTCCCTTGTTTCAAATTCTATGTTGTATGGATATAAAATAAAGTGAAATGTATTTTCCAAACTGTTAAATTGATTGGATCTCTCTTTAAATTCATGTTTTATTTCTAGCATATTCATTACATATTCTTAATTGCATTTTCTTCAATGTTCACAGAGTTTTCACAAATTATTGTTGTTTGAAAATGTTTTTGTAATTGAGGAAAATATTTCCCGATTTTAATTTCCGAATCCTTAGTAAAGATGTCGAGTTCCGTCATAAATATTTTGAAACATTGTTAAAACAATTAAACCATGTGTTTTTATTCAGTTCATTAAAATTCTGACTGATGTCTCATAGAAACATTTAATCAGTTGATTAGTGTATATTGGGTAATTCATCGATACTGTTGTCTTTTTCCAATAAAAAGATCTTAATTTCTTCAAATAATGTTACAAAGCGATGAAGTACTTGACCGAAACTAAGCCATAGCTCATTGTTGTATGTCAAAATCCCTGAAAATTGGCATTCAATTTCTCTAAGAATTGTACAAATTGCCTTTTATAAAGAGCTCCTGAGTTTATAAAGTTGGTTACTTTTATTACAACTGGCATTACACAAGAAAATGTTTTTAAACCATGCTTCGCACATAAAACTTGCGGGTGTATTATTCAATAAAATTCAATCAAAGAATGTGAAATATTTTGCTTAAGATATTGAATAAATCCAATACATACAGGATATACATATCCCCCTCCCTTTATCCCTTTTAATAAAAGGTTAGTTTTCTTCTGTACACATGATGGTTAAAAAATGTATTAAAAAAAGCCTTTAAAATATTTAAAAAATAATTTACAAACGAAATTGGAAAATTAGTAGTATATATAATACATAAAACAATAAGTGAACACTAAGATAGTTTTTTTTCTAAACAAATCGGTTTTTATAATTTTTTTTTTTCTTTCCTTTATAAATATTCCGAGATATGGTTATCAAGGTGACAAATTGAAAGCGACATCACTATATACTAATTTCATGTACCTCAAAAAACATATGAATGCAACTTATGTATCTCCTATATTATCAGTATTCTTTTTTAAAATCTAATAAGAAATAAGAAAGTATCTAAATCGTGACAAATTATTAGAAGTTTATTCTCAATTAAACATTTCAAAATTTGAAAAAACAATTCTCCATAGATCTGTTACTAACAAGACCACTACTTACGTCAAACTAAAAAATTATCAATTATTTATGCAAGAGCATGGGTTATTCCGAATGAAAAATCGAAAAATAGACCACGAAACAATGGTCCTTTTTTTCAAATGAGTTACCCTTATTAAGTCTGAAGGCACATGAAAATTATTCATTAATCAGATATTATACACATTAATGCAAATGATAATGAATTAACTATCTCTTATATATAAGACACGGGGGGGGGACATGACTTTATTTATATTTATAAAAATGGGATGTGAACAATTTCTCCCGATAAAAACAACAAAAACCACTGTTAATAAATCTCTCAGCTACATTTTCCTATCCACCACAGTCTCAAAGAGTTGTCTCGTTCAATTACTTCCGAAGAGAACATTTCATCTTCTTCCTCCGAAAGAAGAACTGGGAATTTTCGCTGACCGGAAGACGAGCAAAGAAGAGGATAAGTTGGATGCAAGCTGGAAAAAAAAAAAATAATTTTTGAATGGTTTTTACTAGCAATTATAAACTAACTGAATATAATTGAGAAATTAAGTGTAACAATGTATCTGAAGTGGCGCATATAATATCCGGAGAACAGAACCTACGACCTATGGATCTGAAGCTCAGTAACATGACCACTAGACAAAAGTGATCACCCTTGTCAGAAGGCTGTTACTGGCTTATGTAGATATCAGTTACATTACTCATTAACAATTTTATCAAGTGAATACACAAACATTCTTGAATTGATTATAAACGTCGCGCTTTCACACAGCTACTGGCAATGAATATCTTGATTTTCAGGAGGATGACACAAGCGAGTTTCCTCCTTCTCTAACTTTTCTTAATTCCCACACCACGCCAATGTGAGGATTTTGATTATCGACAGACCGAACTTGCATCAGCGTTCAAAAACTTTTCAGATATTTAAGAATACAAATTTTGAACTCTTTTTTTTTTTTTTTTAACCAAACATGTCTTTTAAATATTTTAATACAATCAAAAAAACTTTTTTTAAAGTTTACATTCTACATCATACTTCAATCTTAACCGCATCCTTTTTTTCAATTCCTGTAATTATCTTGAACAAATTTTCAATCGTCAATAAAATACTTTTTTTTCCATCCACTGAAGTTCAAATACATTTATTTTTTTAAACTTGCAGTGGATGACACTTATGTTTATACAGTTTTTTCAAATACTAATTCATTAATTAAATTTATTTTTTAATCTTAAATTTATTTTGCGTTACTTCTGACGAAGTTAGATTTATCCGCAACAGATGGCATCAGAAAGTTTATCTAACGAAGTAGGAATTGACTTTAATTCTTTTTTTTTTATATATTACTTGTTTAGAAAGACTAGCACGACGTCTGGAAACAAAATTTGAATTTGAAAACTCTGAATTTAAGGCTGTTTTCGCCATATGTAAGAGAACGTAAACTTTACGCAGAGCACATTTTCAAACAGAAAAAAATGCCTCTTAATAAAAAACTTGAGACATTGTAACTCATGTATTTGTTTATAATACAGCCTTTTTAAAATTTCAAAATATTTCAGAAATTATTAGTTTTTTCTTTTAAAATGTAAAGGGATAGCTCATTTAACATTAAGGTATAGGAGAAAAAACGCGAAACACATTTTATTAAAAAAATGTATCAACTAGGATAATGAGCAATATAATAAAATAAGTGATTCTCTACAAGATAGTGAAGCCAGAATATAATATAAATGTTCAAGTACTTTTATACATGAAAATTTTTTTGAAATTTGGGTCCTATTCTTTAACATTAGCCGAAAACAGCCTTAAATACTCTAAAGGGGGGGAAAACAAATTATTACCTGAAGATTAAATGCTTTTTCCGTAAATTATTTCTTTGACGAAAGCTATATCAAATCTAAAAGCTACCACTACGTTCAAAACCTTTTTTTTAATGCAAACAAACTACATTTTCCTGATATTTTTTCCCCAATGGGGCTGCATTTTACCAACTTAGCCTTCGCAGGCACGGCAGGTTCACAAATGTGAGAGCCATTTCATGGGGCCACCATCTAGTGGTAATCTCGTTACCAAATTTGGACACTTGAATTAATTTTTAATTCAAGCTCACGTCGGATGCTAACTATTGACGTGATTTAACTTTTCCGAGAATACCAGAACCAAACTGATACTCAAGGAATCTTTTACATGCAACGTAAAAATACGACATGCGTGCCTACGATTTTCCCATTCAGAAAATCTATCGATTCCAGCCGGGGTCGAACCCGCAACCTTGGGCTTACAAAGTGGGCACGCCATCGGAACCGACTCCTGATATTTGTAAGAAATACTGATTGAAAATTATATAAATGTTTCTAAAAATTTGCAAGCATTTAAAAAGAAATTAAAAGGCAGTTCTGGAAAATTTCAAAAAAGCAAATGCTACATTAAAAAGAAAAGTAGTAGGAAAATTTATTTTGCATCCGTGTATAAGTGACGATTTTAGCTAACACCTAACTAGAATTTGGTAATTTTATTTGAGTTTCGACAGAAACTGCTTAGATACTCATATATATTGCAGTTCTCAATAAAAGTTTTTGCTCTTCTTATTCGAAACACTCGCTCAGTATACCCAGAGTAATATAACAGCAATATATGTGTGTGTAATAATTCACATTAATTTTCCCTTGAGGGCTTTTTAATTTGTAATGGTCCTGAGCTCGCGTAATAATCAACTACTAGTTTACCTGCCAATCGGGATATAATCATAACTTTAACACTTCGAAATTAAAAGCTAAGCATTATTAAATTAGGAGTTATACAACCTACATCGCGTTCGATGCATGTGGACCAAGCAGAAGAGCCTTTTACGGAAGTCATATGATTTTGGGAGCTTTCGGTTGATATTTTGTATAGCTATAGATTTATCTAAAAAATTTAAGCTGCTTTTCGTGAATGCTATGTGAAACGCACGTGTGTATCATCTGCATATTGCATTGTGTTTGCTATATGTTTATGTTTTATGTGTTCTTCTACTAAGAATAAATTAAGATGCAAAAGTATCAAGCCTCATCCATTTTAGAACGAATAAGACAACCTCAAAATAATCAACATCTTCATTAAAAAATGCGAATCCACCCGGCAATTCGTGATATATGCATAAATAATTTCACTTTGACCTGTACTTGTCTAGGTGCATTCTTACATATTCCTTAGTGTTACATTAGAATTATAGCAATTTATATATAATCTCTCATTGATAATATACTATATATATATTTATTTTCCGGAAAAACTCCTCCAAAAAATGTATAAACTATGATAGAAAAAAAAACCACAAAATTTCAAAAGTCAATTGTTTTTTAAAAAATAATTCTTTCTCCAAAATACCGAAACGCAGAAAAGGAATTTTTGTTTATAGTAATGTTATAACAAAGGCAATTTCAAAGACCGAAATTTTAATATTTCTACAAAATCGTTAATAAAATTAGAGATTCAGTCTAAACTCAGATTTTCAATATTACTGGGATATAATTCAAATAAATAAATAAAATGGCTTTGTTGAAGGAAGTTAATACAAAAGTGAAGACTACGTTGACATCCTAAAAGGGTGACGACGACAAATAGTTTATGGCCCGGATTGTCATGACATAAGCTTAAATCAACTATTCCGCCAACGGCAATCCTTTTCAGAAGTCTTAAAAACAAATTTTCTACTCCATTAACCTATACAGATAGCAATGATTAGATATTGATCACTGGTTTTTACTTTTTTTTTTAATGTTCATTGCAATTAAACCGATTGAGAAACCTTTCGATCTGCTAACGCACTTACGAACAAGTACTCAACAACATAACAAAATAAAAGCTAAAGCTTGATTCCGGTTATTCGAAATACAAGCAACTCCAAATGAAAAACATCTTCAAATCATAATTTGAGGAATCGATCGCTTCCACGTGTTTACATTTTATTGGATTGAAGTAAACGTTAACTCCAGTTCTTTTTGTACTTACCTAACAAGTGATTTTTAAATAATTTCCGGCATCGTCTTTTCAAATATCTAGAAACCGCATTGGGGGGGGGGGGGGAGTCCAAGTACAAACCGTTAATTTTTGAGCATTTTAAATCCATATTTAATCCTTAAATTTTAAAAAAATAAACAAATTATCAATAACCGCACGTAGTTATTTAAGAGGTATCGAGTAACAGACTTAAAAATATAATACTCTTTAATCCTTGATATTAAAGAAATTCCTCCCTTTTCTCTCCTCGTTCCGTCGAGATGCGGCAGCCGGTTGAAAGACGGTCTTGGTTGTCAAGGAGATGTGACGTCATTTTCTCTTCACTCTCCTAAAGCGAAACAGAAATTAAATCAACTGGAAGAGAGGTTTCCCACTCACTCCTCCAAAAGCATTGTTGCGCTGCACTCAATGTGAACTGTTATCTTTTTTTATGTAGCTTCGACAAATTATTTTTTTCTACTTAGTATAATGAGTGGATAATAGAGTTTTCTATAAGATTCCACGTAAATGTAGAACCGTTACCTAAACAAAGCATCAAATTTTTGTTGTTACGGTACCTCAAAGAGAAACCTATTCGCAGGGGAAACCAGTGGTAAATATTAAATAATAAGATTTTGATATAAAAATTCAATTTGAAAACAGAAGTAAGGTTATCAAATAAAAAACTCCATATTGTATTACAATATTTATTTCTGTTTCTTCCAGACTATTTTTGAGGCATGAATTATGAGTAAATCTTCCTGATTTATATAATGACCAAAAATATGTTTTAACATTACATGTCGTAACATGTTGAAGGAGAATGTTGATGGTAGCATAAAAGCCAAGGGAAATAACTTTTAATTATTTACAATCAGATCTCCATTTACTGAAGCTGCTGAATTCCTAAAAAAAATTCGTTAAATACAGATTCATCTTTCAATATACTTAATAAAAACCAGTGCCAGGAAAAAGTTCGCCAAATGGAGGTCTGACCAGGAACGTCTTAAGACTTCTTGAGGCCCTGAGCCCCTATACAAAAAATATGCCTCACTCGTATACCTTAAAAATAGACATTATATAGCAAATGTTGTCAAATACTTCTACAAACGGTAACTCGAAGCAATTAAATGTCCGTGACTTACAAACTTGCAAACCTAGGCACAAACCGACTCGAAAGACTGCCGCCAATGGACTAAATGAGAAATGATGTATGATGGTAAGCCTAGGCCTAGACATGGACGAAGTCATCACATATTAATGCAGTCTTGTGCAGTGGCGTAACGGAGAACATTTGCCCTCCCCCTGCAAAGTCAGGTTTTGGGCCTCCAAGTTGGATTTTACAAAGGGCCTACTTGGCAGCAGTCAGGTTTCGGTCCCCCTAGAACAATACACCCCCCGCGATGCGGGGGTGTACGTTACACCTGGTCTTGGCATTGTTGTCAATTGGCCTATAGCTAAAAAATACCACTTATAAGTTTTATAGACCACCAAGAATATGTTTAAGAATAAAATTTGATGATTAAAAATATTCGGATCATGGTCATATTGAAGCAGAGTCGAGAATAAAACGAGACCCTTCACCGAGGTCGAGGCCCAGTTGGCCCATGCTTCAAGACGTCCGAGGATTTGACTGTATTCACGAAACTACAACTAATAGCAACAAAATTTTCAAATATATAGAGAGCAGACTTTTGGACGGGAGAAAACAACAACAAGCGTCTCTGCTCTCACCTCGACAGGTCTATCGAGTCGCTTCTATAGATCCTCTCCTTGAATAGTGTTTCATTTTTCATCCACAAAAATCCTCCTAAGAATAAACTTTTAAATGTAGTCGACAGGCTTTATGATTATTAGGTTGTCACAATAATGCTAGATGGAAAAAAAAGGTTTTGCGATAGTTCTTTTGGTCATTAATGAATTCCGCAGTGTTCATAGAAGTCGCCTTATATTTATGATGAATGAGAAGCGATACAATGGAGAGCAGAAAAAATATGTCTGGGGATGCCCAGGATAGCAGGAGGATACTCACTGGCTGCCGACTACCACATAGCTCAGCAACCAGAAGTTATGTTATGGGTCGCCATTCAATTCGATAGCTAGGCCCTTTGGTTGTCACCCGTGACATCCTTACAGCACGCAATAGGAGAGAAACTATACGCCCTGTAATGTTTACCTTCCTTTCATGGGCCACCGAGTTTAACATTTCAACAGGATAATGCTGGGCCGCACACAACTCGGTTTTTTTTGCTGCTCGTCTTCATTCTTTTGCAACACTTCGCTGGCCAGTGTGATCAATTCAGCCCGTTTGGGCTTTGATAAACAGGCGTCACCAATTCCAATTGTCTAATATGGATCGTACTCATCGGGAAACGTGTATGACAAGCAATTCAGCAAAAAAAACCATTCAATGCCCAACCAGATAAAAGCTTGCATCAGGTGCATTGTTTAATTTTTATGCTCTGGTAACTGCATTTCCCTACTTATTTTTTACTAACATTGTACTTAAAAATTAGAGTGCATCAGCTCAGTGGTTCTTCAATGGCATCAGGACTCGCCGGCTACGAGTTCGCGTACACGACCACCTGTTCTACCAGGGGCACCTATATTTCCCCAATAAAAGATACAATTTTTATAATACTGTAGGCGTTTCTTTTTCAATATACGTATATCAAAGATTAACGAGTATTGAAAGCGAAACGCCAAACGATGTTCGTGCCATTAGGATAAATCTTTCTTGGTGGGTTGCTTTTTATGTCGTAAAACTTCCCAAATATATATACACTATCTGGCCAAAAGTATCCGGACACCCAGTGGCATGGACTCAGAGCGTCCTGAGGCACATATTAATATGATGCTGGTCCCCCTTTTGCATGGATGACAGCCTGCACACGTTTGGGAAGACTTTCCACCAATTTTTGATAGGTGACCATAGGAATTGCCTTCCAGGCGTCCATCACAGCTGAAGTGAGTGCTTGCAGTGAGGATGGTCGATTTGGCTGGCTACGTAATCTGCGCTCTAATTCGTCCCAAAGGTGTTCTATGGGATTTAGATCGGGGCTCTGAGGAGGCCAATCCAGTTTTTGAACACCCATTTCGTCAAACCACGTCTGTGCAAGCCTCGATGTGTGAATGGAGCAGTTATCCTGCTGGAAGAGAGAAATGGGCCTTCCCCGAAATATTGCCATAGAGTTGGGAGTGCAGCATTGTCCAGAATGTCCACATACATCTCAGAGTTCATGTTTCCAATCACAGGAACTAACGGACCCAGGCCAAACCACGAGAAACACCCCCACACCATTATGCTTCCACCACCAAACTTAACAGTCGGCACAATGCAGTCACTAAAGAAACGTTCGCCGGGCATCCGCCAAACCCAGACGCGTCCATCCGACTGCCAGACTGTAAAGCGAGATTCATCACTCCAAAGAACAGTTTTCCACATGTCCACAGTCCAATGACGGTGAGCTCTACACCATTGCAATCGATGCTTTGCATTCTGTGGAGTGATGTTTGGCTTGTGAGCGGCTGCACGACCATGGAATCCCAAATTTTTTAACTCTCGACGGACAGTCCTGCTGCTAACACTAATTCCTGATGAACTTTGGAACTCCTGAGAAATTTCCACCAACGAGGACTTGCGATTTTGTTTCACTACCCTTTTCAGAGTTCTGCGGCTGCGTTCACGAAGTATTTTCGGCCTACCGGTTCGTTTTTCTGCCATTTCACTCTGCCTCGAAGTTTCCACTTCAAATTACATCACTCACAGTAGATTTAGGCTTCTGTAGAATGTCCGCAATCTCACGAACTGATTTCCCACAAAGGTGGCATCCCACTATACTGCCACGATCAAACTCACTAAGCTCCTTTGACTTACTCATTGCCTCACAAACGCATAAATACAATCTGACAAACCACTACAAACCTTTTTATAGCTTTCAATTACGTATCAAATTGCCGCACTCGCCAGAACCACTTTTTTTAACGGGTGTCCGGATACTTTTGGCCAGATAGTGTAGTATACTGCAGGTTCAAGCTCATTTCAGGCCCTGGGCACAGAAGATATACGGGCCCCCTTCGTACAGGCGGATCGAAATTTATTATCAGAAAACCTGGTTAAGTCCAGCTTATCCGGGCCCCTGGGCGTCCACCCCAGGTGCCCAATGGATAAACCGGGCACTGGCAGGCCATCCAAAACACTACATCATAAATGAAAAATCCAAGAGCTGTAAGATTTACATTAATTATGTTTAGAACTCTGTGAGACATAAAAATCTTTGAGATTGCCAAGGAGTAGATGCATGTAGATCAGTGGCACACACAAGGAAAAGGGGAGGGGTCCTCAGGTCTGGACTCCCCCAGCCCTTGATTTTTCTCATTTGATTATAATCCTTTGTATATAGTATGTAACATTTATTTCAGTATTTGTTATAAATAATTAATTTTATTAATCAATGCTAATTATTCATTAAATAATTTTTTTTTACTATTTTGTCCCCAAAAATTAACAAAAACAAAAGAATATGTTGGGCAGCGTATTGGAGCATGATACCAGAATAGTGGACTTTCGACCCTGGACCCCTCTTGAAAAATTCTTGTGTGCACTACTGATGTAGATTCTAGTAATTCTAGTTCATGTATGTATATTTATAAAAAGGGAAACATGTTTACATACTGGAATTGTGCTTTCCTGTTACTTTATGAGGCAGGATGAGAAAATTCAATATGCTTCAATCAAGTACTTTTTTGAATTTCGCATAGAAAGAATTGGAGCCTATAGAGATAATGGATTACGCTTTCGAAAATCAGTGCTTGTGTAGATGGATATCATATCACAGTGATATGAATATGGAATTGATTAGATACAGAAGGGACAAGTCAATGCACAGAAAGAATTGCATCAGCTTCATTTCTCAAATGAGCTCATGCATTCTGTTTACTAGGCAATGACAAATCACAATGCATTCTCAACAAAAATTAGATTCTTCTGCACTTATACAATCCATGTTAGCCTGTATCATTTGACATCATCTGCAGCAGTGGGGAATTTCACTAAGCAGTATATTGTAGTGATTATTTTTTACTAAGTCATAGGTGTTCGTGGCTTCAATGTTAAGTTGAACAATGAACATGAAGAAAGGAATAGCATGATGTATTTTCAGATCAATCACAATTTTGCTGGTAACACAATCAACGTCATATCCAAGTTTTGTGGCTAGAGATTATATGATACATCATCATAATAAACCTTCACTTGATGTAATGATTTGAGATGCCACTATATTTTACTTCAGCACCCCTTCATACTCATTCCCTGTTATAGGTATATCTTTGAAGCCAGCTTGTTTTAAAGCCTATTGTCAAGGTTAGTCTCTGATTAAGTTTCAAAAGAACAGTACAAAATCAGACATGGCATAATGTTCAATAATCTTTCATTTCTCTCCTAATTACACTGTTGCCTTGTCCCACGTCTTCTCATGATCAGCTACTAACTAAATATACATTATCAATTATTGGTAAATGACTATCCCAGTATATATCATCCACTATTTTGTCAAATTAACTTTGATAAACAGCAAGGACTGGCCCCAAGAATACATACAAAGCTTCTTTCCTTAAATTCCAAGGCAGGCACAATAAATACTGCCCCTTTGGGCTTTGCAGATCAAGTAATTTTTCACAATTCTCCCTAACAAATTTTTATTTGTTGAGTAAATGTATTGCAATATATTTTAAACAACATATCTTGATTTGTATATCTGCATTTTGGATAAGCAACAATGTATATATTTACATGTGTCTATTTTAATAAAAATGTAGAAATAAACTTTTTTTGGGGGGGGGACACAGTTAAACTCTTATTTTAGGATAATTTATGAGAATTTTGAGATTAGTAGCTATTTTAAAAGAATGTATCTCTGATTAATTTTAGTTGAAGTTTTATAAAGCAAAAAGAAACATTTTGTCACAAATATTGATTAAACTAAAAATGTATTCCTTTCCAAATTGACATAAATATGATACTCTCATTTTTTTTTAAAAAAAAAACTTTGGGGGGAGAGTGAGTGAATATTAACATCGCACAGTTCAGCTACACGAGGGCTTTTGGCGACGACCGCGTAATTTTGAACCATGGTCATGTGGCATGAGTGACACCTGAGCTGGCACCCAATCTCCTACCTACCACACAAACGGGAGGACGTTTGAGCTCTCGACAGATTTAATGTGCATCGCTCCCTACAGGCGGGTCTTCAGTGGTACTGGGGCTCGAACTCATGACACTCTAGCCATGATCCGATACCTTGACCACTTGGCTACCGCTACCACTGGGGTGGGGGAGACCTCCATGCATAATAGGGATAGGATAAAATCAAATTTGTTACAAAATATCCTTTTTAATTAATTATTAATATACATTATCATATGTGGCTAGTTCATTCATAAAATGAAACTTAAAAACATTCAAACACTAATACTTTCAACTCCAGAAAAATTCACTACAGATAATTTAGTATATATAGCTTCAAATATGAAAGTTGAGCTTTAAAAGTTCTAGTGCATACTAAATTTTTTTTTTAAGTCCAGCATCTTTGGAAGCATTATTGAAATAATAATAATACTTTTTAGAAATATTTTAAGTTCAAGGTACTTAAATTTAAGAATCTTAATATATATTATAAAAATGTTTCAAGAGCTATTCTATAGCAAAAAAAAAAAAATCAATTAACAATTTTTATACATTATAAAAAATTTCATGATAAATTATTTTTCAGAAAAGTTATAAAATCAAAATTTGCAACCCAAACATACAAAAACATAATTGTAATTTATTTCTACAACAGAGCAATTTCTACAGAGGCAAAGTTTGTAATTTTAAGGTTTACAAAACATAATAATTGATAACCGATTACTTCTTATTTATTCTAAGTAAAGACAAAATGGGTGTGAAATATTTAAAAAATGGATCTTATGGAGAATATGTGAGGCTTAATGAAGAAATACCTTCAGATATTAGCTTTAAAAGACAAAAATGAATTCATGAGAAACTTGAAATTCACTTGAACAACTAACAGCAAAGGAGATGTAGTATGGCATTAAGGTCAAGGGAAATGTCACCAAATATTAACTACTTGCAGCATTTTATTTAAATGTATTATACAATTCTGTATATGTTGTTTGTGTTATTTTAGCATTTTAAATCATTGTGACTACTTTAATTCTATGAATTTTATAGAAAACTTCATTACAAAAAAAAAATTACGATATAACTTCTTTTATATTATGTTGATCTACAAGATATGTAGAATGCAATACAGCACTTTAAAATTCTTATGCATTTATTTATACTAAAATAAATGACAAACAACTATTTTGCTTTACATTTCATTATTCTAATTTTTTAAATTGGTATTATGTGTGAATATATATTTAATTCAGAAAATATCATTTATTAATATTACTTTGCTTTATTCTATCACATTCTTTCACATGAGAAAATCTAGAAATTAACCTATGTAAGAAATCTATATTTTATTTTGTACTAAGTAAATAATCTATTTGTTCAAAAATTTAAATAACCATATTTAATAAGCATTACACAAACATCGATTGACAAGGTAGGATTTGAAAGTTCCTAGACTGAATTTATAATTTAAAAAAATATTATCAAGAAAGTCAGAGATGGGAAGGACTAGTGAACAGGAGCACCCATGACTTTTCAAGCCAATTTTAGTCTCTTCTTTCAAATTAATTTCCACAAATGAGGTAAGATTTAATTATTTGTTCTGATATGGAATTATTTGTTCAGAGTGTGCCTTCAAGAAAAAATTCCACATGTACGATATCTTGAATACAAAATTTAACTCTAACATGGCCCTTCCATTAAGCAACCTTTCTTCAACATTTTCCCTGCCTTCTCTGAAACATTGATGGCACTCAAAAGCTTGCATTTACAATAATGTACAACTACCATATACCCATAATTCAACATTTCTTTAGTCTAGTTTTGTAGTACTTTTTTCCAAGCAAATATAAAATTTATATTAATTCTTTTCTCAGCAGATGGAATTTTTTTTCAATCTACAGTTACTAAGTTCACCAGTCTAAAGAATACGACACTACGACAAGCCACCAACCATGAGATTTGATCAAACCATTTTTAAAAGAAAGGTAGAATGAAGTAATAAAGATATGTTATTGCAGTTGCTGTACTGCAAATATTGTTTTAGGTTATGTACTCTGCTCAGGAACAAACTTTTGAATTTTATCTTGTAAATCTTCAGATATTCAAAATAAAAAAATATTTCTTAAAGTAAAGAAAAGTACTTTTTAATGTAAAACAGGGTTATAATGAAGGAGAAAAATCACAAGTTTAAGAATTAACACTTTCAAATACATAAAATATAAAGCTAAGCCTGTTAGGAAAAAATAATCAAAATATAAATGCTCAGAATTTTTTTAAAAAACATGTCCAACTGTATAAATTTTTAAAAAATTTATTTTAAAGTTTTATTTCTGTTGCAGATTAATTTTAATAAACATATATTAATTAGTAAAAATGATTTTTAATGGAGCAAGCATTTTTTACCATTAAAGACAACATTCATAAAATACATCCATAATTTTTAAGTCATAAAACAAATATAGATGTAAATAAATTTGAATCTCAATTACAAAATAATAATACTAATAAATAAATATAAATAATAATTTTCTTTTACTAAACAAAAATTATATAAAAAGTACCTTATTCCATTCACACAGTCATTGTGGCCTAAATAAAACTGTATTGGTTTCAAGACACTGAATTCATCACATTCTAATGCCTTGCTCTCCTCATATGTATCCCAAATAGATATGATTCCATTGTTATTGCCAGAAACTACATATCTTCCACATCTGTAACAAAAATTAAAATAAGCTAAAACATTACCAAAACCGAATGTTTCAATGATCCACTTTGAAAATAAAAAAAGAAAGAAAATCCAACCATATAAATAAATTCATTCTATAATGTCACTTTGTTAAATTTGTAAGAATTTAATATAAACATAGTTATAATATCTATATCAGATGTTTCAAGCAATATAACAGAAAGAGTGCTAGTTAAAATTAATAGAGAGTTATTTTAAAAGTGATATAATGAATACGATGCACCTGCTGATATCAAAATACATTCGCTGATTTGTTACACAGGATCTTCGAAGGCAATATAGAACATCACCGAGATTTCTTAGGTCCCAACACAATATCTCTGAATCCTGGAAAATAAGTTTAAAAAATTAAATTCAAACTGAAATAACTTAAAAACATTTTAATATAATCAGATAAAAAAGACTTTTTACAGAAGAATTGAAACAAAAATTCCAACATATTTATTTTGTAAAATATTACTTGTTTAAATGTTACTATCATATATTTATTTTTTAAAAAAGCATAATCCTGATCAGTTAAATTAAATACAAAATAAATAGCAACAGTTTTTAAAATAAATTCAACTTAAATAGATTTTTAAAGGATTAACTTTAA